>VWPU01007484.1:153675-163816 GCA_013398955.1 Callaeas wilsoni
CTTCCCTTCCCTTCCCTTCCCTTCCCTTCCCTTCCCTTCCCTTCCCTTCCCTTCCTCATCTTTGAAGCACGGAAAATGGTTGTGCTCAATCCATCTATTTTTTCCACTCTCTTTAGTGCCACAGCCATTTCATATTTACCCAGTCCTTCAGAAACTCTCATTTTCCCACTCCTGCTTCATTCTCTTCCCATTCTCACCACTTTTTCCTTTCACAAAGGAAAAAATACTCTTGTGTTGTGTTTCCTTTAGCCAACAAGACATCTTCCTGCTTTCTTATTGCTCTTTAATAGCTTTAAACTACTGCGTGAAGTTTCTCCCTTACTTGCCTAATGGCTTTTACCTTTTGCACTCAAACTGTGCAAATGGAACTCTTCAAATTTCTATCATTTGCAGTTATCCAGGCCTCAGGAAGTGGGCTCATTTTTCATTCTTCCTGACATGCCAACAGTTCATGTTTAGGAGTTTTCACTTCTGATGTTTTGGCTGCCTTGGCACAGTCTTATCCTGATGTCCCTAACCGTTGCTCTTGGTGTCATTCAAAGGAACAACTTCATGGTTTCTTCTATGCTTTCTGGAGAATTTTTTGGTCTTTTTTCCTCCTAAAACTTTACTCTAGTACAATGTCATCTATAGACACAGTGTCAACTACTATCTCCTCTTGAGATTCTGCACCTCTCCTTCAATACTACCTCATTCTTTTCAAATTGGTATTTCAGACAGTATTTCTGATACTGTAAATTCAGGCATCAGTTTAGGCTCCACATAGACAAATTAGGGTTTTCATTACCCACCCCCACAAACTCATTCTGCCAGATCCTTTCTGAATCACTGTGTACAGTCTGAATGTTATCTCTAACCCAAATCATCCTTAGATCATTAAATTCAGACTTTCAAAATCTTTCTGCATAATATTGCTCATATACAATCTTTTAATATGCACTTAATTAATACCCTTGTCCAGATTCTCATCATCTCAGAAATAAATTAATCCAAAATCTTATCCTCTGGACTGGACAAACACAGCACCTAATCGGAGTGCTTATGAAAAGACCATTCTTCTGGTACATCACTCTGAGTGTGTAGTTTCTCTCCTTGCCTCCAGTTCTTTCTTTGGTATGTCAAATAAAAGCAAGTTCACATTGGTTTCATGGACCACTCTCATTATTATTCTCACTTGGTACTGAACAGCCAACTTACAATCAGTCTCCAAGTTATTTTTCATTATCCCCTTGTTAAATTCTCAGTGAAGCACTTCTGTTCTTCCTCCCATTACACTTCATACTTTGGAAGAACTCTGCAACAACTGCAAAGTTACTGCATTGCCCTCCTTAAAATCCTTTCTTAAATCTTGTTTGCTATGATAATTGCAAATTAAATTGACAGCATGTAGGCTGCTCTGAAAAGCTGAGACCACTATCCTCAATGGCTGATTTTCTTTCACTATTTCTTTGCAATTCCCCATCTGTCTTTGCCTTTTATGTTATACTTCCACTCATAACTACTATGAGTAATTCTCACTGAGAGAAGGACAGACTTCTTGTTTGTTCAAAGTGATCTCTGTTTGATGACTCTGACTTTTAAGCACTACAGTAATGGAAAGTACCAGAGGGCACAGAACAACAGGAATTTAACCAGGACTATCTCATAGAACCTATGGAGTCAGGTGTAGAATTTGAGCTAGCTCCCAATTCCTACAGAGAAGTCATATGAGGCTGAACAAAATCAAGACTACCGGTTCAGTCATTTAAGCTGAAAATGTGACTTTGATCTTCTGTGGATCCCTTTGCTACCGATACCTAAACATGTACCACAACAAAACCACTGCCTGTTCTGCTTTACTCTTTAAGTCAGTGTTCCAAGATGACAAAGATACTAATTATAGGAAAATGCTTTCTTTAATCACTATTCAGAAACAATCATGACATTTAATACAATTATATAAATTGCATGCCAATATGATTGACCCTACTACATATACTATACTGTATTCTGTAATATAGCACAGGCTTAAAATACAATACTATTTATTTATAGTTATATTATGAAAAAAAAGAAAAAAATAAGATAGTAACTGTAGTTATTGGTACAACAGACTACAGACTACTACATGTATCAGCCATATTTAAAGTGTAAAAGAGATTCTATATATACTGAGGAAAATGCCACTCCAAATGTCCCAAGAGCTCCAAGAGCTAGTGAGAGATACAGAGCTGTAGAGAGTACTACTTTCATGTTCTCCTAGGCCTTTGCACTCAAACAGCAACAAAGGCTGTATCCAAGATAACACGCAAAACTTCCCTCCAAATGGTTTACCACGTTTACAGTGATTTATTTCAAATCACTGCTGATCCAAAACTAGCATCAAGTGCAGCATGACTTGCTGCAGTGTATTCCTCTACAAACTGTCTGTAATACTGATGGGAAAATTCTCTTCTTCAGGTCTTCTCTTCACGTGGCTTTTTGGTCACATCATTGTCCTCGGGCCAACTGCCCAACCCCTACAGCAACTGAACCTCTTCATACATTTTGACCTTAAGAAACAATCTCTTTGATATGTTTTTTTCCTTTATCTTTGATACTGCTGGTTTTGTGCTCTACTATGCATGCTTCCTCTATGATGTTCCTGGCCTCTGCATTAATCGTTCCATTCATCATTAGTTAAGAACTCCCTTCATTTGCTTTATTGGTCATCAGAGTAACAACTTACATCACTGGATAGACAAAGCAAGCCTATGCTTGACCCAGCAGCAATTTGGTGTTGGGCTGCCTGGAATTAAAGCCAGACTCCTTCCCACATCCTCATCCAAAGGCCTACAAAAATTCAGGGTACACCACAGGAATCAACTGAATTATGTGTTTTGGTGAAAAATAGAAAAAGCCAAGTATCCATTACTGTGTGCAGAAATTCAGGGCCACTGCCTGTGCAGAGCATAGCAACAAGTTCAGGGCTGCCAGCTCTTTTTAAGCATGAAGCTCAAGCCAATAAATGTTTCCAGCTGACTGAAATGCTTTAATGACAAGCCTTTTACCATACAAACAAGAGAAAAACTGCTGCATCCAACGTCTTGCTGGGGTTGGGTGGAAGGGGGCCACTGGGTGAGGGCAGGGGCATGGGTAGCCAGGGGCCACAGGCAGCCCTCGCCTCGGAGGCGCAAGTCCACGGCCCCTGAACAAGCCCTTTGGGGCTGGGCTGATGGCAGCCAGGCCAGCCATGGATCCGGATCACTGGACAAGACCATTGCAACAGGGCAGGCCTGGGGCCCTCCCCTGAGCACAGCACGTGTCAGGAGGGTGAGACTGAAATCACAGACTGTGCCCACTGTGCCCACTGTGCCCACTGTGCCTCTGACTGCTGCAGCAGAGCGCTCTGCTGAACGCACCCTGCCAGCTCCAGAAATCTGGGGAACAGCATGGCCCCGATTCAGAGATCTTGTGGCCACAGGAATCTGGTGCCCTGAAAAAGTGTTTCAGATGCCAAACCACAGAAATACCAACTTACATTCTCTCTGCAAATTAATACTCATAATGAAGTACACGATAGTCACAAGGCATTTTCTCCTACTCACTTTGTAATCTGAACATTTGGATTTTTATCTGTTTTCTACTGAGTCTGCAAACTCAGAGAGGGCATATTACATAGCTGCTTTTCAGAGTGGACTGCTGTCCTTGCCACTGCACCAATGGAGGAAATGAGAGTGACACTAGAAGGCTAGAAGAAATACATTATTTTCTCGCTTAATTTCATTCCGTTCCCTACTAATTCTGCATATAATACTACACTTTTGAATGAAGAAAATGTCAGTGTGAGTCGTAATAAGCAGGATGAGATAGCATTTGGCTGGCATGAAAATCACAGGAAAACTGAAGTGGGAGCCCTGTATTTAATCTTCATCCTCATGTCAAACATACATCCCAGTCAGTACCACAAAGTGTTTTCAAATGCAGGTCAACCTTGATCAGTAGCTTGCCAGCAAAGAAGCAAAAGTGACACAAAATAGACAGAAAGCCTCCTACTTCTGTGCCACCAACAGCCTGCACTGTCAGTGACAATCATCCTCTGCTATTCAGCACCAGCCCTTTCTCCTCTTTGCCAGAGCCTGGCTTTTGACTTTTGCATCTATATTTGTTCACAGTTCTTTGAATCAACAGCTCCATCACACAACACACAGCCCCGTCTGACCAGAGAGAAAATAAACATAAAAATACAAATAGAGAAAAGAAGTTCTTTTCAGCTTGGGAACAACTGCGTTCCTCCAAATAAAAATCGAATCAGACATTTGGGTTCTCCTAGGAATGATCTTCCCCTGCAATAATATGCATTCCCAAATCCAGGAAGAATCATATTTTTAATCTTCCACTTTCTCCATAGAAATGCACTGTGAGAAATTGCTAACTGCAAATGAAGAGACAATATGAAATGAGGAGTTCTAAATATGCATCATAGATTGCAGAGGGAAGACCCTAGCAATTAACAGAAGTAGAAAACTCTGTTATCAGTGATAATTTAGTGGAAAATCAATTAAATATGTAAATTTTCACCTTTGGAAGAAAACACAAAACTAAGCCAGACCAGGATTGTAAGTTCTATAAAAAATGGGAATGAGAAGCCCTCTTTCCTTTAACTCTTATTTTCTAACCTGTATCAATGCAATTGGTTTATGTGACTTTTTACTTCCTCCTCCCCAAACCGTAATTCTGCATAAACTTTTTGGGGTTTTATGTGATTTTTTTTTTTCTACAAAAAGCAGGTTTCACCAGCGCATATAGAATAGGCTATATACATGGGGTGATGCTGAAATCTGAATGAACAGACTAATGTCTAAAACTTTGTCTGAACAGACAAAGGAATAGTAGACAGCACTTTGTGAGAAGCACAACATACGGTATGAACTACAAAACGTAAGGGGCTGCAACCACTACATAGGGTATGCAAGCTCTTTTGCTTGTTTTAGAAGAAGCTAAAGCAATGTTACTAAAACCAAATTCCCAACTGGGAATTCCTTCTTTGAGGAAGTACGAACTCAATTTCTAGTCCCAAAGTGAAATGCTACCATGGGATATACTGTGGGAATATTGTTTATGAATGAGTAAACAATAAGTATGTAAAAAACAAATAAAGGATACTTTCGAATGGGTGTGGTCTGTTTCTGAAAGAATAATACTTTTTGGTCCGATGACTGTAACATTGCAGTTTACTTGATTTTAGCAGCAAAAATCAAAATGAAAAATGATGACACAGTATCACAAATACATCTTTTGTACACATGTAAATGTTCACCAATTTTTTTTAATACACACAAATTAAGCTAACCATTTCACAGATTTTAAAAAAATTAAAAAACAAACAAAAAAACCCCCAACTTAAGCAATTTAATGCAAAATAAGTATTTCTAGTCATTGGCCAGTGGTTTTTTCTGACATAGTTCCAGGACCAAACATTTTTATTTATATGGCCAATGATGGGGTGGCTGAAGGACTGCAACATTCTCCTGCTGTTTGCAGAGACACTCACACACCTGCGCTGAAGTGTGGATGGTCCTATGAAGATAAATTAAAGAAAATTTTCCAAAAGTTCTTTCAGTTACTGAGGTCTGCAAAAACTAACAGCAGCTCCTTGGCAAATACAGGAAGTGTTCCGTAGGAGCTGAATCACCTTATAAGACTAAACACTGTGTCTTATGGGATGCAGAAGTTAAAAAACAGTCAAACCCCCCCCTCAAAACAGCTAAATTACTGCCTTTTTGTAGCTCTCTATCTTATAGTTCTCCATCACACTAGTGAGATGAATAATTGAAATTTAACTATTTGGGCCTTTGAGTTGACGTAAGTTGCCTGTTAATTTTTAATTTATTTTACACCTGAGACACTAACAGGTGTACAGAGACTATATTTTTGAAAGCAAAATGCACAGCATGTTTCAAAAGAAAGGAAACTGTAGTGAATAGCTTAATGGACATGTACTGTAACCCACCATAAGTGTCCATGAAGGAAAGTAGCAACATAAATAAATAGTACAAATATGCAAGTCTTCTAGCTACCCCATATGAAAACTCTAACTTCTGAAGAATATCAGAAGATACTATCCTTTCGTGTTAGCTTAATTGAGTGTTTGGGGGCTATAATTTTTAGGGTTTACAGAAAGTGAAAGACTCCATTCTGTATATAAAGCTTTTATTTATGACAGCAGTAGAAGCTATGAGTACTGACAAACAATGAATCTATGGCCAAATCCTGAAATAAATTGCAAATATACCATCTGGCACTTAAGATTTAACTAAATGTGACTGATACAGCCCACCTGTTCTGAGAAGTTTCATTATCTTGAAGTTTCACCCGATTTCTCATAGAATTTATTCTTTTCTTTCAAGCATGAGGATGGTCTAAAATAAAACAACTGCAGGCATACAACTTTCAAAGTAAATAACAGAATTTATCCATTAGCGAATTAAATATAAATGTATTTAGTGACCTCTAAAGAGCAAATTAAGTTAGTCTTGAACTTAAAAGTGATATTGGCCATATTCCACCTCTTCACCTTGTTTTCAGTGCACGTTCCGCCAAAAAGCACATAAAAGGTTTTGTTCCTATCAGATTGAGTAATATTCTAAGATAACCTGAAAATGAAGGACAGAAATCTTCTAAACAATTCCATTTTGATCTTACCAGTGTATTTCCAGACTACTGATATGTTATCACATCTTTAAAAGCTAGTAATCTTTTGCAATAGGAGCACTGAATTTGATAGATGTCTCTTAACCAGAATCTTCTTCTTATTTCTTAATATAAAACAAAATTGCTGCTGCACTGCACAGAATATGGAGCCCAAATTAGTGACATTTAAATGACTATGCAAGCTTAAAACTGTGGCCAGGGTTTGAAAAATCATTTTACTAACCTACAGGCTCCAATTTTGCCATAGAGCTACTGGCAGTTTCTGTAAATTTCAGCAGGACTGCAAGGTTGTTCTAGTGTGGGAAATGTTTGTTTCATAGTAGTTAGTTATGTTTTTCACAAAAGCACACAAAGACATCTGCTATCTCCATAAAAACAAGCTGAGTTATCAATGAACACCATTTTTGCTTTAAAAGAAAACATAACTAACTGAGGCTACCAATGGGAGGGGACAAAATACTTTTTGCTTACACCTATCTAAGGCTAGATGGAGGAGGTGGGTTTGCACCAGCAAGCAGTAAACACTGTCCTGCACCATGTGCAGTGACTATGCTCCACTGACAAAAACCTGTGTAAGGGACACCCTGCATGGAGGACAACACAGTCTGTCAAAACCAAACCCTATGAAACTCCCCAATGACAGAGCTTTCACTGGCTCTGCTATCTCCTCCTCTAGTTCCTCAGTGATGTATGTGTATCTTAAATGATTATGTTTAGAGTAAAAATACTGTGCACACAATGTTGTGTAGAGAGCTGAGGTAATAGAGTCAGCTGCCTGGAGTTTTGTTGCACATGGAATCTGGGGCCTTCAGAAGGCAGGGAGGGAAAGACCATGACTCCCCAAGCTCAACAAACTCACAGGGTGCTCTCTGCCTCCCTGGAGAGCCTCTGTCCCAGGATGTCACCCACCCAGAAGCTGCCTGCCATGCAGTGTGGGTTTAGCTGCTGCAGTGGGGTGTATGAAGCTGGGGCCGTGTAGCCCAAGGCAAGCAGGAAATCCCAGACTGGATCAGGAACTTCCCTGAGGTAAGGAAGGAGCGGATCTGTTTATAAAATCAGGGGCAACTGAGGGTACTGCATACTTGTTTCATCCTACCAGAGGGAAAAGCCAGCTCTGCAAGGGCACAGCAGGAATGATGGGTATTCAAAGCCTTTTATTTTTATGTATTTATCTACAGCTTTTCTTGTTTAATTCCAGTTTATCAATTTGTGTTGTAATGAAACTACCTTATAAACCCATTTGGTCTACTTGAGTAAGTCATCAGATAGGAAAAAGGTAAACCTCTGTTACTTCTCTTAACTCTGTTCTCCAAACAAATGCAAGCTTGTCACATAAATGGATTTTTAAAAAAAACACAACCCTCTGACTTCTCAGTTCATCTTTTTGTTATCAAGGAACACCTCTCAAAATGTAAGTATGCGTGATGCTTTGTTCGGTTTGATATATGGTCTCATCCAAAAAAAGAAGCATGCAACTGCTGTTAGAGGAAACCAATAACCAGTATCAAATGCTTGGAGGTGTGGCGGTATGGGACCTGTCAGAAAGACGGCACAAACAAGACTTTATTTGTCATGACATTAAGACCAGAGAACAAACCCATCAGAGATAAACTGGAGAAAATAAGTGTATTGTACAACTCTCTCTGTAGTTCTACAATGTGTTTGTAAAGTACCTACAGTGTTCATTATAAAATAATTCCTCAAAAACATGTATAGACATAGGGCAGTAGAAGTTGTTGTAACACTGCCTGTGACAGCCTTTGCCCTTCTTACCAAACCAGGTCACTTTTCTGGGTTTTCATTTAAAGATTCAGACTCCTACCATTTTTAGGTTAAAAAAACCCTAAACCAACAAAACAACAAAACACACACAAAACAAACAAACAAAAACCCAACTAAAACCTAGTTTCATCTCCAGCTTTTGTGCCTCTCTACTCCTTGCCCACTTCTGTCCCTGCGTGGTACTACAACACATGACATTTACTTCACATGTGACTCTAGCCAGTCACATTCTCTATGCCCTTTCCAGCTTTCCTAACACCACAGCGTTAATCTTCCCTCGGTCACCAAACATCCCCAGACTGGGAGCACTGCTGGCATGGGAAGCTGAGGTGTAGGACTTGTGATCATAACATTGGCACCCAAGGCAGGCATCCAAGCCTTGGACTTTATCAGAATCTGCTGCTAGGAGAAAGAGCTTCAGCTCCCCAACATACAACTGGATGAGGAAAAGGTATGAGTACTCCTGGCTACTGACATCCAGAAGTTTCCTTGCAATTCTCCTAGGCTTATTAAAATAAAAGTTTAAAAAGACTACTAAGTGTCATTCCATACAAGCAAAATGAGACCTGCCCTAAACTGCTTCAGCATACAAAATTGCCACTGACAGCAATGGAGTCTTGCAGTATCTCCATAAATACTGCCTGTTTATCACAATGGAGAGTCAAGAATCAATAATGCATAAATCACCAGGAAAGATCAAGTGTGTTAGTGCTACCACTTCTCTTCAATGTTCACCTCAATGAGCTGTAGAAATGCTCACAGAAAAGTAGGAACAGCTTGTCAAAATGACCCAGCCTTGGTTTTGTCACTATGTAAAGTCATTTTTAGTCTCAAATTCTCCTTTGCACTGACACCTAGATCCAAGATATATTAGAAGGTTCCTAACTTCTCGGTCTCTGCTGCTTTTCTTCCTAGATTTGAAAAGAAAGATTTTTACCTTTTAAGGGTCAACTCAGACTGCTCAGACTTTCTTGCTTTCCTCAACAGGGAAAATTTTGAAAATTCATTAGCTACTCTCATGTGATCCGAACAGTCCATCTCCAGGACACAAAGAATATATTTTTACTAGAAATATTAATAATTATCAGTAAGCAAGAAAGTAAATAAATTGCATTAAAATTGCTAAGACACATTTATGAAATATTGGAACCAATGCTCTAATTCCTATATGCAGTTAGATTCACAGGGGAATTTACACAGTAATACTATTCATTAATAATTATGCTATAATTCCCTTATTATGATGATCAAGGAAGCTTTAATTTGAAAGACGTAACAATCATCTGGGCCCAAATCCAGCAAAGCACTCTAAAATGTTAATTTTCATCATAAAAATAACCAACTGGATTTGAACAGGACTGACATGCTTAAGATAATCTTGGCTTTGTTAAGCCTATAATGGCAAAATCAAGTAGAAACATTATAAAAGTAGTCCATGAAATCCTGCCAGAACTTTGCCTCAATATTACACCATTATCATACATTCTCCAAGGAGCTGCTTTCTGCTAGGAGACTACCAAGTGAAATGAAGAACTTTTATAGGAACTAATTTAGAAGAAAAAGATCCATTATGGAGCCAAGGACTCTTAAAACAAACATACGGCGAAGAGCCAGATGATCACAAGATCCATATCTGGTACTTAAGGCCAAGATTTAAGTGTCTGACTCCCCTCCTCTCCTCTCCTCT
>VWPU01007486.1:0-146925 GCA_013398955.1 Callaeas wilsoni
GGTGGCGGTGGCGGTGGTGGCAGCGGCCCCTCCTGCGCGCCATGAGCACCGGCACAGGTAGGCGGGCGCGGGGGGCGGCCGGGACCCCCGGTGTCTCGGGAGGGACCTGTGCCGCTGCCAGGCTCGGGTCTGTCTCTTTGCCGCGCGGGCTGCGGGCAGCGGCAGCCAGATAAAAATTGCTCACCTAAAACCACCCGAAAATACGAGAATCTGTGTGTACGCCTGTCGCGGGGGGAGCTGCCGCAGCCTCGGGCGCTGTCGGGCGGGAGGGGCTGCGGATCCGCCGCTGTGCGGGCGGCGGGACCCTGCGAGGGGGCTCCGGCGGAGTCGCCCCCGCCCTGGGCGTCCCCCGCACCCCCGGCCGGAGCCCCGCAGGACGGGCTGGACCGGCCGGACCGGCCGCGGCGGGGCCGCCCTGTGTCCATCCCCCCTGGTACCCAGCGGCTCGGGGGTCTCGCCGCGGCCCCTCAGCCGAGGTGCGGTGAGGGCGGCATCAGCTGGTGCCCCTGCCCGCCCGCTCTCCCGGGTGGGAGCACACAGCTATTCAGACGAGGATATTTGGGTTAAAAGCCCGGCCTTTTCTGCTGGCCGAGATACTGTGGTGATAGAGAAACCGGTGGACGTTGGGGATGTGCCAAGGAGCCCAAGCTAGGATTGCCGCACGGAGGAATCCAGTTGCCCAGGGCAATCAAAAGTAATTTATCCTGTGATACATGCAGGATTTGAGAATTGACTTGGAACCGTATTTTTCAGCGATTCAGCATTCATCTGCGTTGTGTGTCAGCTGGGGGTGGTTACTTCAGAGCACAGCTGATCACAAAATATTACAGTCCTTAAGGCAAATGCGAGGTCGTGCACGGGTGGGGGGGAGACGACGACTGTGGGAGTTGGTTGTGTATTTCATTTCTGGGGGGTAACTGTAGTGCTGAATATACCCTCTACCACAACAACAGGGAGAGGCTGAATAGCTACAATTATGTGGTGACTCTGTATGTCAACATGCTTAATCATACCACATCCTCGCACCGAGCCAAGTGGGAGCCTGGTGCAAACAGAGAGGAGAACGAGCTCCCGGTCAGGACAGTGAGTGACCTGGGGTCAGGCACCTGCTGCAGATTTCAGCTGAAAACCTAGTCCGGCATTTCCTCATGTTTGTTGGTGGTGTAACTGCTTCCATGTGTGCTGATTGTCCACGTTCTCACATGGTCTGTGGGTGAAACATGTACTGCCAGCATGCCAGTCCTCCCTGTGGGAGTGCCCAGGCCAAAGCAGGTGTGAGGTGAGAGCAAAGTAAGCGTGTGTTGCAGGCTGTTTGAACTATGCTAGAAGTCCCAAGTCTGTTCCCTGTCGTTAAATAGCATCGAGATGGTTAACAGGGATGGTAACATCTCCTTTGGCACTGATGAAATGCCAGCACAGAATCCGTTCCTTGGTCGCCTGGCTGTAATTTTGAACTGAAGGATATGAAATACTGAGAAATGTTTAAATTCTGTCATGGTAGACTGAGCCTGGTAGAGGAAATATTAGAGTCCAAATTTTTATCTCTGTAATATTTTAAATGTCAATTAAATAGATTCTAAAGTTATAAACCTAGTAGAAAACTTAGTGCAGAGGAGACTTGACATAATTCTATCTCAGTAATTGCTCCAAACACGGTGTAAATGAAATAGCAAAAATGAACAGTGCCAAGATAAAAATAACATCCTGGGAAAAAAGAGAGTGGAAAAAACCCCTGAGAGTTCTTAGGTCTCATTTGAAAGAATAACTGGCAGTTTTAGGAGTTTTGGTTTTAAGTATAGGGTTAGCTTTGATGTTTCCAGATTTTGATTTTACGTGTCTGTATGGGCTATGTAAACAACTTGCAATCAATTCTCATGATAAATTAAATGTGAGGAGCCCATATCTACTCAGTAAAATCAATGGAAATTTTCCATTAACATTGATGGGACAAGTATTGTACAACAAATTCAATGCCACAGTTTGTCTAAAATTGCTGTTCCCAAAAGATTTCCACCAAAATTACTATGGAAAGGCTTTAATTCAAAGTTTGCTCTTTACTGTAACAGAAGGATATTTCTGGTTCTGCAAAGAAAGCAAGGGTGCAATGGAGTGTTAAAATCAGCCACACACATAATTCAAGAAATTGCTGCATGGTTCAGTAATCTAGGTGAAATCCACAATATTTCTTTTACTCTTGAGATGGAGCAAACCGTTGTGGATCTGCCTTATTACTTCAGAAGCTTTTGCTGAGTCTGTGTCCCCTCTTGCACCAAGGCAGCACATCATTCACTGTCTGAACCAAGAGGGTTTCAGGCAGTGCTGTGACACTGCCTTGCCATTTTAACCTTAAGATTTGGCATTAGATCTAGAAATGCTTATATTTGGTAAATGTGATGTAGTTTGTAATATGCAGATATAGGTAATACAATTTAAAATGGTTCAATAGTACATGCATTGAGCTATTGTCCTGATGAATGGACTGCAGACTCATGCTATAATTTTAAATCTCGAAAGCATATGATCATCTGGTATAGTAGGACACAGCTCAGATGCATTATTACATATATTGTAATTATATTACATATATTGTAATTAGATTTTTCCACACATGATTTTTCTCTGCTGCCTTCTATAGACCTACCATTGATCTTGACTGAAACTATTTCTAAGAAAGAGCCTATTCACTGCTTTTTGTACCTGGGAGATTTACATGAAATGGTTGTGCTTTTAGGATACTAAAGGTACTTTTAAGAGTTTATAATATGGTTTTCAGTCTAATAATTCAGTTCTTTGGCATCTTGAAATCATAGCAAGAAGAACAGAGTAGGTTAAATATTTGAGATTGTGAAAATGAGGTTCTCCTCAATTCCCAGAAATAGGGTAACATGATGTCTACTATTAAAGTGCAAAAAGAGAATCGCAGAGCTAATTACATACTAGGTGAATTATCTTAGATTAGATTAAATTAAATGTCATGACACAAATTCTCAGAGCTATTTAGTCTTTAAACTATTATATTAAAGGGACAATTTGATTGCATGGATCAGAGAACAGCTAATCGAGTGTCACAGCCCAAATGGAGTAGGAATGTAGTGGCTCTGGTTACAAAAAAGGTTACTCAGGTTGGTCACACAGGGTCCAGCTTGGCTTGGAGGTGATTAATTCGTTTTCAGAGTTCCCATGCAAGTATGCTGATAAGAATCCTCTCTAGAGACAATACTTATGATTGTTTCAGACTGTGCTATATTTTATACTTAGATACAGCATTTTTCTTTCAGCCCTTCATTCTGAGCACTGGTAAAAGAGCATTGAATTACTAGATAGGAGCACCAGGAGGTCAACTTACTTTGGAGTTTGCCAGCTAATGAATATGTTCACCTTATAAGATGCAATCCTACGTTTCATAATTAAACAAAAGTAGAACTACTTCATTTCATTGTCATTTTAGCCACGTTTCCCTGAAAAAATAAACAACAATATGTATTTCCTGATGGTATTTTCTTCCTCTGAGGTTGAATTGCATAGACTCTAATTTTTTAGACTGTAAAAAACAGGAAGCTGTATCTTGGGATTCGTTGAGGTTTGGGGGGATTCTTTACAGCTCTTAAGAAAATGGTTTCAGCCCAGTGTATGACATCTTTTAAATGGCAGCGTGTTCTTGGATGGTGGAAACATACAGCACAGTTAGGAGAGGATGAAGTAGGTCAGAAGAGTTCCTCAAGTGATGTCACATCAGCTGGTGGCTCCTGACTGCAGGACATCCTGTCTCCCAGTGGCCTTCACATGCTGCCCGAGTGCTGCAGCCCATCTCCGGAAAGGTGCCTAGTTCTGCTTAACAAAACCCAGATATTTGGCTTTCTGAGTGAGGTCTCCTTCTTGCCCGCTTGCCTGTTTGCAGTGCAGCACCTGTCCAGTACTGATCACCCTTCTGGGCTGGTATCTGTTCACATCTTGCTGCCACTGCAGTACGACATACAAGTAGTATGCTTTCAGTTTTGCTTCTCAGGACATTAATGCTTATTTACTTAATCCCCAATAATTCTCTTTGACATAAAAACATAGAGGGCTAAGAAATGTGGAGAAAATTGACAAATAAAAGCATGGCTACTGAGGTAACTTTTCCCTTTCTTCTTCTATGCAATGAGCTGGCCAACATTCAAGGAGAAGTGAAGAAATCCTGATTTTAGTTTTGCCTTGTTCGACAAACAATTCCCATCTACACTACACAAATTAAGGCTTTAGCAGTGGAAGCTGCTGTCTCCTGACTACTGTTAATTGTAAGCTCCCTGCTGCATTTTCCAGTCCTGTAGGGGTTTGCTGGTGCCATTAACTCACCTTTGGACCTTGGGTTCTCCAACCAAGCATCCAGCACTCACAATAATGAATTAAACATATTTGTGTTGAAAGGGCTTGTCCTGCACGAGGCTTCTGAAGCAGTGCTTTGGAAGTGGCAGGATGAAAGGGGGCCCAGCTACCAGAGCCGGGTCTCTGCACAAGCCCAGCATCAGATGGAGGACGGCGCATCGGCCTTGGAGATTATTGGACAATTTGCTGGCTTGCTCTCTGCATCCTTAAATATAACCTTAAGGTGAACATTTCTGAATTTAGATTATTCCCTGTGTCAAGATCCATTAGCAGCGTGTCAAGGTCCATAAGTGTTATCGTCTGAAACATTGGAATGTTTTTTTTTTCACAGCTTATTAGTTGATGTTCATGCTCTGAAATCTAGATGGAGTATTGTCTTGCATGAAGCACGGCTATTTATTTTTCCGTTTCAGACGAGAAATGTGAGATGAATAAAAACTTTGGTGGATATTTCTGCCTGCTTTAGGAGCCCTTTTTCACTTTCTCTGTAAAATCAAATCCTTCTACTGGCATTAGTCAAATTGATCATTAACTATATTTTTAAGATTCTCCTGATCTTATAGGACAAGTTTCTTGCTCTGTGGATGAAAGAAAAGAAAGTCTAAATGTAGTTGGCCATGAAAAACGCACATTCCTGAACTGTAAGAGATCACTAGTGATGTTTTGAAAATACTTCAATGTTCTTCATTACAGGAGGGTTTTTTTGCTACTTAGAAACTGTTATTTTTAGGTTTAAGTAATGCTGTCATTGTAAAACAGTAACAGATTGCAGTTGCTCCTCGTGGTGGGTATGAAGGACAAGTGTGTAATCTTGGTTGTTACTGCGTAGTAGCTGCTCACAAATACAGCATCCAGTTCCTTGGGAAGTTTTCAAGTACCTCTTCTGTCGGTTCATTTCTAGCATGAGGCACTATGAAGCTTCAGAAGAGGATGAAATATGACTCTTCCTCTTCCCTTTTGCCAAGTTCATTTGAGCTTCAGTGGGAAAAAAATCCCTCACCTGTACTGGTTGATGGAGTGAAACAGACGGATCCGGTGTACAAAAGGGGAGCACTAAGCATACAGTAGTTGTGTTCCTTCAAGTCTATTTCAGGCAACGGCAAAGTAAGATTGAGTTGCTGTGATACTGTTTGTATGGTAAAATTCATGGTGAAGGAAGAGTTAAAGTTTGATACATATCATATGAAGAACAAGCCACAGAACCTGTTCTGCTTAAGTGTCAGGCAAGAGCTCTTGTCACTTTAAAAAATAGGTCATATACTTCCTTCTCCTCCTAAGTATATGACTTAGAGATTATATTACTTAGAATATATGACTTAGGATAAAGGGAATTTCAGAAGTGATTCAAAGGGCAGTTTACTAGTTGATATCTAAATATGTACTGGGATCTTCTCTGCTGAGCAGCTCTGAGTGAGACTGAATGAATGGGCAGCCTTGTATGCAGGGGTTCATTTGGAGAGTTCTTGATCAGAGACCACTTTGTTTTTTTCTTGATTTATTTTTACCTCTGTCAAGACAGTTTACTGAGGTACATTTATAAATCCCAGATTGCTGTAAATTTTGCAGTTTAAAGTCATGTGAATGCTCTAGAAGTCATGAAAAATGCTTTTACAGTTTTCTTTTTCTTTTTGTCTCTGTTACCTTCATTTACTTTGCTCTGTTTACAAGCTCTTTCCCTCTCTTTTCCTGTTGGTGTTCTCGGTATCGCAAGCTCAGCTGGGACCTGCAAGACAAACAGGTTTTTCTGTTCTTTACCTTGTAAGAGCCCACTGAGGATATTTGATTGAGTTCAGCTGGGAAGTTTGGCTTTATGGAGTCTTGTATTGTTTGTTGTGGCATTTCCTTTGGCTTTGCAATAATGTTGCAATTGCAGCGTGAAGGCAATCACTTGGTTACAGTTTGAGATGCAACACAGACACAGAGGATCTAATCTTTAAGGTCACATGTATAACTGTGTACTGATACCGAAGGAAACTATAGAAATGGCTGTGTTGCCTCTATTACCCTTGATGCGAGGAAGATGGGGATGGAAAAGGGTTTGCAGCCGAGAGCCTTAGCGGGGACACAAGGCAGTCGGGAAGAGCTGGGGCTGCGTGTGTCTGTACCGCGAGTGTCTGGCAGCGGCTCCAGCACCTCACCCCTGCGACTCGCACATATGCTCTCTGCTCTGCTGTCTGTTAACCTGGCTGCAAGTCAGCCTCAAGGAGTGCCAATTGCAGGGTTTCTGCCTGTGCTCTGAGCCTCGCTTTGCTCGGCAGCTCCTGCCCTGCTCAGACTAAACACAGCCCCGTGCTCTGCTGCGGGCTCAGGCAGGGACACAAACATTCCTGGGTGCAGGTGATGGGTAAATAGTGGTGATAAGGGAGGAGAGTTGTTTTGCACTGACCTTTCCATGACTAATAGTGTAGCTCAGCTATGATGTTCCCACCCACTTGGTCAACAGAGGGACCTACCAGGGCTGATGCAGTGAGCATGAATGGGGAAGCTGTTGTGTGCTTCTCTTGAGAGTGTGGCAGGCAGGGGCAGGGAGTGGAGAGACCTGCTCTTGATCCACCTGGAGAAGACAGGTGAGGGAATTGAATTGTGTTTTTCAACCCTCCATTGGGTGGGTGAAGGGGAAATGGAACCAAGTTCCTCTCACAAAGGCATAGAAAAATAGCAAGAAGAAACAGTCAGAAGGGGTAGCAGGCGAAGTTCATGCTGGTTATGAAGAAAAGCGAAATCCCAGTGAAGGTGCTTGAACACCAGAGGGAACCAAGGACAGTAGCAGAGGAGCTGTGAAGTCTCCAGCCTCTGAGATTTTCAAAATTTAATAGGCCGGGTTGCTCCAGCACTTGCCAAACTGAAGATTGACCTGCAGTCAGCTGGATCTCTGGGCATCTGGTCCAAAGTTTTCTGTGGGTATTTGAAACTGTCCTTCACAGTGACTGCAGAGTATCTGTTGTGCTGCAGAGGTCCACGGGCAGATTAATCTTGAATGTTTTGTGTGGCCATTTACCAACCAGTCTTCCTGGACCTGTTTTGATGGCTCATTCCTGCCCTGGAAAATAAGAGAAAAGCTAGTGTCAGCTGCATGTATGAACATTGGTAAGCTTTCCTGAACCAGACCCTGTGGAGAAACAGGGTTTATGTATCACAAATCTGTTGGACAATTGCCTAAAGATGCAGACCTGTCCTGTGGGTTATGTTTGTGCAGCTACAGAGCCCCTCCTCAACTGGGACAGAGTTTGGTGTGAAAATCTGGTTTCTCCACTGCTGAGACTTTGAGAAGTTCTAAGTATTATCACCCATAGGTGAGATCACTGTGAACTGCAGTGTTTTATCTCTTTGAAACCAGGGCATTTATTTATGTGCCTTTGTACAGAATTAGGTGCAAACATTTTCGCATCTTTGTTCTAACAGCCACAGGTTTTCATGGCACCAAACTAAGGTAACAAGCATGTCACAGGTTGCCTTAATGTGTTGTCAGTGAGAGCATAACCAAAGCTTTTTAGTATCTTCTTTAAGACTTGTGTCCATATGAGGCATGAGACCTTTAGTCATGATAAAATACAACAGATTGTGTTTCAGTTTGCTGACATTTATTGTCATTATTTCAGATCATTACACTGGACCAGCTCGGATTGAATGCCTGTGTGGCCTAGTAGCTTGTTTCCAGCTGTGCCCATCATCCTGATCTCGGAACTAATGATGACAGTGGCTGTGTCCATCTTGGTCTTGTATGTTTTTCAAGATGGTACTACGGGATAATCACCTCAGATGATGAATTTTAGCTTCTTTTTGGTAGTGTGGCCTAAATTTCATTGAATACAGAAAGCCAGCTTAACAAAGTTCTATTTATATCTTGATAGAGCTACCCAATGACACTGTTGTAGATTCGATTGTCTGTATTATTTATAGGATTTGACCTAAAACTGAAGCCTAGGTTGTGCTGAGAACCCTTAACTTCCGTTACTTCTAAGCTTTGGAGTTAAATCATCTTTCTGGTCTGAAGTCATATGATAGATTTTCAGAAACACTGCTGAAGCGATAGGCACGTTCTGCATTTCTTTCCATAGATCTATAATTTTAACTTGTGATATGCCTGAGTTTTTTTCCAAGGTCAAAGCTGACTTTTGATGGGAACAGCTCAGACTGTGTCCTGTGAGTTTATGAGATTGACGTTAGGGGAGTGCTGCCAGCTCTGAGGAGATGCTCGGCTGAGCTTTCTGTGTCTTGTCTCTGAAGCACATAAGGTCTACATAGATCTAGAAGCGTGCCGTAGTCGTGCCTATTTTAGAAAGCAGCAAACAGCACGAGCTGCAAATGTAAGTTGGCAGAAGAAGCCTGGCTGTTAAGCTAAAGCTGTCAGAAACTGCCACAATGTTGGTTGGATACTCGATTTACCTGTCCTGCTAAGAATTAGAAAGATGAAGCTTCTCAGAGCAGTTCTAAATACAAGGGTAAATAGTATTTTTGGAAATATATGGAAATCCTGTATATTGGAGGCAGTCCCAGCTTCCATCCTAGTAATTTTGCTATCATACATGTGTTTTGTATGATCAGTAATTATGTATTTATTAGAGTGATGGATGCTTTCAGTATAGCTGTTCGCACTGTGGGCATCAAAAAGCACAAATACTTCAGTTCTAAATTTCGTCTTTAATTCTAGTTACTTGTGTTAACCATTTTTGAGACACTGCCTAAGTTATGGGTCAAATTTGGTTGTTAAACCATCTGATCCTCTCCTACTTCTCTGTAAAAGTGGTTTTTTTCACTCATATATCTCAATACTGAGTAGCTTGCAAAAGCAGAAATGTCTTCTTTCAAGGCAATAAAAGGTATTGAACCTATCACTTCTCCTGGTAGTCCATTTCTGTGCTAATTACACTGCATGCTTAGAAAATGATGTACTGGTTTATGATTTTGTAATAAGAAAAGCAGTTTTCTTTTTTCTCTAATTGAATGTGTCTTCCCTAAATGAACCTGTGAATCTATTTTAAGGAGTTGCACATCCATTGTTGCTTAGAGAGACCTTAGCAGTGGGTAAACAGCAAACCTTGACATTTTAAAGGAAGATTCCTACCCTGAGCTTGCCTTGTGGCTCCGTGCTGCGGATCTGGAAGGCAGATCATGTCTTCTGTGCTGGAAGGCAAAGGAGCAAAGTTTAGATAGCCCCTGTGAGTTTTCTAGGGAAATCATTGTAACTGTGCTGTGGGAAAAAAGATGCTCTATGGAAATTATTTCCATTGCATTGATATTATGGTACCATGAAGAGTTAACAGTTACCAAAGAACCTATATTGGTCACAGGCTACCTGACGTTTCACCTTGGCAGCTCTGTTCAGCACTGGAGCAGTGGGGAGGGAGCACTTTGGATGGGCAGTTGGAGCTGCACATCCAGAAAAGCTATTGTACTGACCCATAAACAAGTCACCCTATGAGTTCCACTCCTTCCTGTCTCTAGCCCGCTTCCAACATGGCTCTTGAATCTCACTGTCAGTGTTAAAATCTTTCTATCAATTTATTTCAATTTTTTGTTGCATACTGTTTTGTAAGCATCCTGAAATGATATGGCTTAAAGAAAGCATTGATGCAATAAATGATTGGAAGCCTTTTAAATAGAAACAATGTAATTATTAGGATAATTGCTGTTATATTAATATTCCCTTTATTTTTTCCTGACAGCAGTTTATATTTTTTGTAAATTATTGGGAGGAGATGCTGTCTTTGGCTTTGTGTCATAGATAAACAGTTGTACTATTTTTAATCCCAAACAAAAAGATAACATCTTGTCTTTAGGAAAATTTGCTATACTTTGCAGGAACCCTTTCCTTTTGTTGGTAGGATGTATCACATTTATGTTCTCTGATGTGAGGGTTTCTTTTTGGTAGAATTGCATTATGGTGCTCTTGGTACTGCATATTTTTGTAAATATATTTAGCTTTCTAATAGTATTTTTGGTCAATTGACTGCAAAGCTCTCACAAGAGGAGGGGATTTGCTTGTGCATGCAGAACTGAGAAGAGATTTGTGACTTGTGTTGGGTAGGATTAGTCAAGAGAAGAAGAATCTGAAATACTAAAGTCTGAATTAAATGTTCCTTCTGTTAGGTCACTCTGTCTTTACATATGTAAGACTTAATACATTTTGGGTTACTTTTGGCATTGGCCCAAGTGGCTGACATTTGTCTGTAGATGTAAGAAAGGAAAAAGAAGGGTTAATTTGTTTGCCATCTTCCCCTAAGTTTTGAAAATAATATCTGGTCCTCAGCTTGTCCAGCAGCTCAAGGAGGGAAGGAAGGAGGGAAGAGTTGGGCTTGAGAAAACCAACTGCAACAAAGCCAGTTTCCTGCTGCTAACTCCATGCCCCTGGCAGCCTGAATATTCCTGCCCTTGATTTTTGTTTCTCTCTGGATCATATCCATGAGGAGATTTCATTTCAAAAAGAAACCAACATTGCAGCTGATGTCACCCATCAGATAAAACTGCACATGTAAAATACTTTAAAAAAAGTCCCTAGAACCTAACCCTGGAAAATGTTCGATTTTTTTTTTTTTTTTTTTATTTTTACGTGGTAGGAGAAGGCGGCATGTGCTGGCACCCAAGCTGCGAGCGTGCAGCCCCACCAAGGAATCTGTGCAGCCCACAGTGACGCCTGTCCCAGCAGACCCCTGCCAGCAGCTGTCACTGTCACTTCCCAGTTCTTTAAAGCTCTTTAAAGGTGGCATAACATGGCAAAGAGATAACGTGCAGCTTTCTCCTCTAGAGGCAGGCTTAAGTTAATATTTCCCCAAAGGCCAGTGTTGTGGATAAGTGCAGCAAAGTGGAAAAGCTCTGGGTTTCTGTCTGCTCACCCATCTCGCTTTCCCAGCCCTGTAAGGAAGCTGGGCTTTGAGGCAACTTTCCAATTTTTCAATTTCTGCAGCTTTCATCAGTTACAATCACATGGGTTCAATAGGTCATTTAGAAAATATTTGTGATCCATTCCTGGTCACACTGATAGCTCATGTCAGTTTTTGTATCCCGCAGTGACCTGAAAGCTGAGTTGTTGGGGTGAAGATTATTTCAGTTCTGAGGGCTGATACTGAGTCAAGCTTCTTTACTGAGTACGTTTCCCTAGATGAAATGGACCTGCTCCAAGCCACACATGGCACTCCTCTTCAAAAGACACTGAAACAACCAAGTCCATCTTAAAAAAATCTGACCAAAATGCACCACGTTGATTGTGTCCTGTTGCTCTCTGTTTGGAAACTTCGGATTCCTGTGCTCATTTCTTTGTCAGCAGGTTTCCATCATTTCATCATTGCAGAAGAGTGTCACTGCTGGTATAATTTAATTGTTGGGGGAAAAGCATGTGCATAATCAGAACTCTTCCAAGGAGAGGTGGAGCAGACAGGCCACATTGGGGATGCCTGCCGGGGACCAGCACAGGGAGATTATGAAGAACTGTGTTGCTGAACATACTCCTTCCAGCTTTTTTGTTGTTAGAAGCCTTTTGACGACATTGGCCTTAGTTCCAGAGGTGGCTTGCGGTGGGTTGTGCCTGCACCCGTTGTGCAGTGGGCCGTTGCAGTCTCAGTGAGGAGTGGTTGTTTGCCCACCATCGAGTCAGATGAGCCTGCTGCAAAGAAAAATGCAGACAGGTGATTCTTTGCAGGAATTCCTCAATATTATACAGCGTCATCCCTTAACTGGGTTTATAAGCACACAAGCATGTTTCAGAAGCTGTATGTTTAAAAGTGCACTCCAAAATTTTCATTTTACATTACAGTTGAAGAAGTTCATGAGGGTTGTTTGCAGAGCTGTTGACATGACCCCACTGGTGAAGCAGCAGCCAGCCCTGCAGTGCCTGTAGGAAAGGCCTGTCACAGTGCAATGCCTGACCCAGATCAGCAAGATATGGCACTGACAAATTAAATGTGTCTTACACGTGCCCAGAGCCTCAAGAAACCAGAAGTGCTAATGCAAGGGATGCTGACTTATCAAAGGGCTGCAGCTACATGCAAGAGGATTAATTTTACTGATACAAGCTTAGAGTTCGTCAGGCTAATAAGGCTCTGCAATATCTCTTGTGAATCCACAGAAAAGTTCAGTCTGCTTCATAGTGCTCCTTCAGTTTGAAATGTGCAGCGTTCATCTTTACAGTTTGGAATTCCTCATTTGTAGTGCTCATCATAACGTCTTAAAAATGATTCCTTAAAAGTTTTTGAGATGAATAATCTTCAGGTTCAAGACTAGGTCATGTATAATCTCATTGAAGCATAAGGAACTATGTATTTATATAGGAAATAAAACTTCATTCTGTAGTTATTAAAACCTACTCTTACCTTAGAATTAAAATTTTGAAGAATATTTTTTGAAAAAGTTTGACTCAAATAAGAATATTTAGATTTCAGATTTCAATACTATTACTCAGAGACCCATTCCAAATATATGGCTTTGGTCAGCTTTCTTATGCAGACACAGAAATTAAGCTGTTATTCCCTAAACCCCCAGAGCCCCTTCATTTATGAATTGCTGTGTTGCAGATTGTTAACAGAATACATTATACTGGAAGTTTTATCTGCATCTCTTTTATGTAATTTAATGCAAATAAATTGTAGATAAAATATCCTAGGACGTTAAATGTTTATTTGTGATAATAGTTCTGTTTATTCAGCTTGAGGAAACTGGAGGTGAAGTTAAGAGTATACGTAAAGGAAAGCAAGAAAACAGGTTTTAATTATGATTTAAAGTAAAATAAGCAAATAAGTCTAAACTAAAATGATTAAGATTGCTGTAGGTTGCTGCAGTGGTACATTAACATACTAAACTATTTAGAGTGTGACACATTTTCCACATCAGAATTAAACAAATAGCAGCTTAATACGTTAAGTCATTTCAGTGACATCTGCTCTGTCAGTTGCCTACGGGCTGGAAAATGAAATATTATGGCAAAGGATACACAGATGGATCCAGCAGCTCAGGATTTGCTCCAAGTGATGGACGGCTTGGGGCCAACTTTGGGTCCCTTGGTACCAGCCATGTTGGTGAGATACTTTTGGCCCCTGCCTTAGTTTGGTATAAGATGCTTGGCTGTGGACATGGTCACCATCGTCCTATTTCCCCCACCACCACCAGAAAATCGGTGAGTGGAACAAAGAGGCCGTTCCTGCTGTTTCCAAGAGCAATATCAGTTGCTGTGGGAGTATTTTTTCTTTTCCTTTTTCCTTTCCCTGGGGGTACACTGGTGAGTGGAACTGCTCTGTCAGCTCTTCCTGACACCCTGGGAAGGTCACTTCAGACCAAAACTCATGTGATTGGTGTTCTTTCTCCAAAGCAAGGTATTATAGTGTATCTCTAGGACTTTAAATAAATAAATTTTGTATTTTTAAAAAAATGCTATAGTATCATCTATTTACTAGAGAGTATAGAATCAGAACCCAAAACCTTATGCATATCCCTGAGATCTATAAATTAGCCCGTGTACATACACAAGAACATTAAGGGTAAAATCACAAGCAGTGGCATCCATAATCATAAGTTGGAATAGAAGTTGGAGCTTCTTTTTTGCCATTTGCATTTTCTTTATTTTGCTCATACTGGAAAGGGATGAGAAGAGTTTATAGAATGTTAAAAACTTTTGACCTTTTTCTGCAGCTATGACAACTAGAACCAAATTAATATAATAAAAAACTAAAGAACAGATTGCTACACAGTCACGTATCTCTGAGGGATTGTACTTAATTTAAAACAACAAGTATTTCAAGGCTGTGATAGAACTTCGAGGCTTAACAATACTTTTTATATTGCAGTCAAAACTCCCAGAGCTCCCATATGGAAGAGTCAGCCAAAATTCACAGTGCAGCCCGATTAGCAGTGTTAATCACCTTGCCTGTTCTTTAAATTGCAAGGAACCTGGGCAGGGTGTAGAGGCTGGAAACTGGATACCTGTGCAGTAATGCCTGTGATCCTGAGGATATATTGTTGGGTGGGATTGGTATTTACTGTCTCAACAAAATCTCTACTTGTAAGGCAAATTGCAATGTCAAATGTGTAACTTTGTAAGCTGCCTTGGTTTCTTTGTATGTCTTGTGCATGCATAGATTTAAAAACCATTTGGCTGCTGTACTTCTGCTGTGAATTTTTGGTGGTGGGATCACCAAGGTCACTGTATATCTAATATTTGGTTTGTAAGGTCAGTTCTCAGGTCAGGCTGCTGCGAATCTACATGTTCTTTGTGACTGATAACACTGTGGGAGAAGAAATTAATTATGACATTTATATCTAAAAGAAAGGCATTTATTTAGCCATTTAAACGTGAGTATAATATTAGTTTCTGTTCTTTTAGAATCCAGTGGTCTAAAGCTACATGCTCAGATGAGAAATGTTGACACCTCCCTCAGGGCATTCTAAGTTCCTTTATGTCAGATCCAGATAGAAGAGTTTTGGTTTGTTACTTATCACACATGATACCATGATGGAAGGTGACTGTGTAAAAAAGACCTGGCTGGGCAAGATGCTGTGAGTTAAATGCATTCAGCAGCACTGAACACTGGGTCAGCTTTCAAATGATACAAAATACAGGTTTGGAAGGCTAATTTTAATCACCCTGCTTTAGATTTGTGTCCTCACTCACCTGTGATGGTGTTCATGTTAGAGGGGGATTTTAGAGAGATCTGTTTTGCTGTCATGCCAGGGTCCTGGCACTGGGAAGAAGTGGAGCAGGTCTGTGGACAGGCTGCCTGGGTGGGCAGAGGCTGGATGCACAAGCTGGGTCTGCAGGAACCAGGCTCCTTTGGGAGGCTGAGGGAGAACATCAATGCCTTCATGTCCCACTGCTGGGCTGTGGAGCGGACGGACCCGGCTCTGCTCGGAGGTGTGTGGCAAAAGGACAGGAGTCAACCCCATGGCCGCTTGCAACATGGCAAGTTCTGATTAGGTACAAGAGGAAACAAATTCCCGAGAAGGGTGTAAAGCACTGGAGCAGGGAAAGTGATGGCCTTACATCCTTGGAGGTTTGAGATTTGGATGGGACAAGGCCCTGAGCAACATGATCTAGTGGGATCTGTGCTGAGGAGGAGGCTGGACTAAATGACCTCCAGAGGTGCGTTCCAACCTAAATTATTCTGGTTCTAAATATAGCATGTGGGAGTGCTAAACTTAACTTTGGCATGACTAAAATTACATTTAAAGCTAAAGCAGGACAGCAAGACAATGCTTCTGGGACTCTTGTGCAGCACTTCCAAAAAACACATGCTCACGTACGTTTCCAGTGGAAGCTCAGTTATTCTGAAGCACACGGTTATACCAGAGAGTTACATGGTGATTTTAAAACCATAGCAATGCCTCAGAGTGTGTGTGGTGCTTACATGTGCTTTGTAAGAGGTCATATTTATTTCTACGGGTCACAAGCTGAACAGCTGAATGGATTTGAGGCTCCTAACTCCCATTTTCTGACAGATAATTAAAAGATCTAATCTCTTGTACAGCTGACCTGAGAATAAATTTCTAATAGTCTGTGGATTTGTTGCACAGCAGAGTATACCGCTTCTCATTATAATTTAATATGTTGTTAGTACAGCTAGACCAATTTTGAGATAGTGTCTTGATTTAAAGTTGGATCTTGGTACCGTTAATTTCTTTTTGAGTGAATGTAAAATATATAAGAAATTCCTAGATAGGAGAGGTATAATCTCAGTAGTATAAAACTGTCTGTAAAATGATAGCAAAACATACTGAGAAAAAGGAGCTTTTATTTAAAGATGGAGCAATTTCAAGTTTAAAAAAGCAAACTTTATTTTATTACATTTTCTAATTATGTCCATACCTAATCGTACAACAAATAAATGGATTAATATGTGCCAAAGTTGAGGTTTAGCATATAAATGTTAAGGCTTTTGAGTAGATCTGAGTGCGTTTGAAAGGTTTTGGATCAGTGCTTTAAATAAAATTAATTAAATCTTACTGTGTGAGTAGAATAATAAACTTTAAAGTGATTGTTATATTTCTACCTTTGTACAAATGTAATCTCACTGGTTGAAAAGAGAACATACCAAATGAATGGAAAACTCCATCTTATCAGGTTTCAGAGTGATAATGATGAGTTTATTTTCTGTCTTTTTCCAGTTTCTGGTAATTATTAAGAGACCAAATATGGAAGTGGGAAATCTGTCAGTCTGCTAGAGCATCTTTGGGGCCTGCTGTTCTAGTGCTGTAGAACTGGACTCTTAGGCTGGGGGACAAAGAGATGACTTCCAGCAATTTTCCTTTACCCTTACCTGATGCTGAGTGGAACTCACTGCTGAAATTAACCTAATTTATAAATAAGTGTTGATTACACCTGTATGGATATAACCACCCTAGCAGACTGTCAGTAATGGGGGTGAAGGCAGGAATTAGGTGGCAATTGGAAAGAAAGTTAAATGGAGGTTTAAAAGAAGCAAATTGTGAGTGCAGCAGAAAATTTTATTGAACTAGAGGTGCAGGGATTCTGCTGTTTTCTCAAGAGCCATACTGAATGGCCTTGTGTTAGTGGTGTATTTCTAAATCAAGATAATATTATTGCTGTGTGTATAGAAAACCTCCATGACACTATCTTGACAAAAGCATATTTATCAAAAAAATCTTATATTTTTAGATGATAATTGTAGGATGACACAGTATTGCTCCTTTTTTTCCCAAATGCTTAGCTAGTCTTTGGGACACTTTTTATTATTTTGGGTAAGAGGAAGAATTGACAGCAAATTCAGGTATTCCTTGCAAAATTACATTTTCTCAAGAAAATAACGTGAAGAAAGGCCTGTTTTGTCTGAATAGCAGGGCCCAAGAACAGGTAGAGGTCTCCTGCTATTTCTCCACTCTAGAGAACCTGTTGTTGTTCTCTTACTATTGAAAATAGTAGTTGGTGGGATTTGCCTTTCCCCTGGTCCTTTTCTTTCCTCAGTACCACATCTGCGTTGGCCAGCATATTTGTATGCAGGTGTTTTCTATTGTTTTACAAATCTTCCCCTGAAAGAGGCAGCTTTGTTCTTTTTTCTTTGTTTTTCTTCTTCTTCTTCCTTTGTTTTTCACTTAGTCTGTAAAGTTTTGATATGAGTCTACATTAAAGATACAGCTTGCACATTTATTTAATATTTGGTTATATCCTGAACTTGTATAATCAGCATCTGAAAGTAAGAGTGTAACATTTTGAAAATACTCTGAAAGAGAATTTCTCCTTCCAGTGCCTAATTTTAAAGCTAGAGATTAAAGATGTTTCATTTTTATTATGCAATACCACACATTGTTAATTTTTGCCCAAGCAAAATGCTTAAACCATTAAATATTATATCTTTGTTTTGAATAAAATATATTTGCACATTGTCTCATATACAGGGTTCTCACTGGGTGATTTTGTTTGGGAACGACTAACTCTTCTGATAAAATTTGCATTGCTATTGGCAGTAGCATTTCAGGAAACTTTAGCAAACAATGGGAGGCTGAAGTTCTACTTGATCTCTGTATTTATATAAAGCTCGTATTTGCATAGAGGGAAGAAGTGAGAACTTGTTCCTTTGAAGATTACAGCTACCATTGGAAAAGATGCCATGTTAGTCTTACTCATAGTGCTGTGGAAATATGAAGCTGCCTAAAAGCATTGTTGTTAAGAACTCAGTGGTGCAATGCAAGGCATTAAAACCTGTCTGCCCCGGGCTCTAGTGGGGTGTCAGACAGGGAACCTGTGACATGATGGAGGTCATTAAGCTTGTATGGCTTGGAGCATAAGTGGAAGTCATTGTTCTGTGCCAGACTGAAATTCAGACCAGAGTTTTCAACTCTGTTTCAGCTCAGTGTTAGAAGAGGGACTAAAATTGAGATAGCAGAATTTCCAATGCTTAGTGATACAGTAAATGTTACGAACACAGTCACTTAAAGAGTTGGGACTGATTCGTGATTGACAGTATGAGAAATGTTGTCAGAATGACTGAGTCTGGAAGCTAGGTCAAATTAAGGATTTCTGCAAGTCATGGTGGCTAATTCAGAGTTTTCTGCTTTCGGCGCCTAAGGTCTCATTGGTTGGGTGAGCTAGTTGGTTGTCAGTAGAGAGAAGCAATTCCACAAGATGGCTCATTTTGCACAGCCCCAGTAACAATTGGAGCTAAAATTATTACAGAGGTGAGGATTGGATTGCATTAATGAATTGTTCCTAGTTCTCTGCTTATTTAACATGTTAGCCCTTACTATGTCCTTTTTCTAGCTCTTATGTAAGAAAATGTATTGCTGAGATAATTCAATTGCATCATATAATTTTTCATACCCTGAGGAACCCATCAGTCTTTTAATGGAGTTGCATATCGTGCTTTGAATATGAAATTAATACTCACTGCTTCCAGCTCGATCGGTTTAACTTTATTAGATGATGTTTTTCTTAGGTACCTCTCTCAGTGCTACAGTTACAGCTGTGTTTTAAGAGAGTACCTAATAAAGCAAAATAAATTTTTGAAATGCAGGCCTGTTCCTACAGAAACACTCTTAAAATGAAAAAGTTTGAAAGTACAGATAATGATAGTGCTTAGTACTGCAGAAAAACAAGTCATACAGGAGAGAATGTTGATTTCATTCATTACAAAGCAGAATTGTCCTTCTTTAATTCAGTGAGAGCAAGGCTGTCACTCCAAGTGATAGAAGTGGGATGTTATAGAAAGGGTATTTACCATCTGAGTCATCATTTACTTTAGGAGTATTTGGACTGGGAGGAGATTTACCTTTGTTTATACTCTGTTTTGGAAATAAACACTGGAAATGTGCTGTGGTAGTGTGGATCACTTGTTCTTTCTGTGTGTTGCATTAAACTAAAGTTGGGCTTCTCTTTAATTAAAACTTTTATTTTTCTGTGATGCTCTGGGAGTAGAGCGGAGCCAGACCGTGCTCTGATGCTCCTTTGGGACGCGGTCAGCAGTGGGGAGGGATGAACAGAGCTCCCATGTGTTGCAGCCCTGGGAGACAGTAAGGGAGACTCACTTCCTCCAGCAACATGGTGGAAGGAACTGTGAAGAAACTGTGTGCCCAGGAGAAGGGAGACTTCAAGGAGAAGGATTGAAGTTGGGGAAAGGAGACGTTAAGGGCAGTCAGGGAGGAGCATTTGTGGGAAAACAGCTAAATTAGGAGTAAATGGACCTGCTTGCAAGTAAATTGGCTATTGGGTATTGTGCTGCTCTGGATGAGCCCATCACCTCATGGCCATAGCTTGTCCTCTGTTCATAAACTGTGTGTGGGTTTGGTGGGGCTCCATGTGCTTATTGGGCTCCTTGCTGGCTGTGTGGACACATTCCTGCACTCCATGTTCCCCCAGATTTGGCTAAGCATAATTTATGCTGCTTCTACATAATGCCAACTGCCCCAGCCGTCAGCGCAAGCACCAAACCCACATGTAAGAGACCATCCGGTGTGGGGTAGTGGAAGGGAGCCTGAACTGCTTAGGGAGGGAGGAGTGTGAGTGCAAACAGCCTCAGAGCCGTACCTACAGCAAGAAGGGGATGTGGTAGAAGGTGTCACGGCACGAGCTGGGTCCTCGAACAGCCCCGTCCGTGATGGCCCGAAAGCCCAAGTCTCGCTTGGGCAGCATGTAGGTCAAGGGACAGCATCCTGCGTCATTGCCGCCGTGGTAGGTTGTTATTAAAGACTCCAATTGGTAGGATTATTGGCAATTGGAGCAGCTTGCAGCCAGATGAAACTCCTGGTTTCCTTGCCTTTGTAAGGAGGAGGAGGAGTGACCTACATCTGCCCAGGGGGCTGTCCAGCTCCACGTTGCAGTGACTTGCTCGGCTTTTCTCTGTTAGGGACAGAGATAAAGGCTTCTCTTGAGACAGAGGGAAATAAAGATTCTTGGTGTTCGTCAGGCCCCGGCTCCAATTTTAGATTAATTGTATGTTTTGTGTAGAATGTGGGGAATTAACCAGGTTCAGTCCCAGTGAAGCTAAAAGGCAATTTAGATTAAGAAAGCCCCTCAAAACAGTTTATTTTGGTGTCTATTGTTTTGACTTGAAAAGTGTCCTTTTTATATTGGTCTCCAATGATATTTTACAGTTTTTCCCCTTGATGAACAGAAATGAATTTTTGAATCACAGTTTTTATCATGCAAGACTGCATTTGTTTGCAGAACATTAGAACAACTTAGGTTGGAAGGGACCTTGAAAGATCACCTGGTTCAACCTTTTGTGTGAAAAGCAATCTAGATGAGATTACCTGGCACCCTTTCCAATCTCATCCTGAAAACTTCCAGCAATGGGGACTCCACCACATCGCTGGGGAGGCTGTTCCAGGGCAGGATTGTTGTCACTGGAAGAGGTTTCTTTCTTATGTCAAAATGAAACCTCTCCTGGTGCAACTTATACTTGTCCCATCATCTCCATGTAGCTCCTTGTACAAAGAGAAAAGCCTCCATCCTTTTTGTAGCTGCTCTTTAAATACAGCAGTACTCTGATGAGGTCTGCCCTGAGCCTGCTCTTCTTCCTTCTTTTCCAGTGAAATGAATACAGGCAGTGTGAAGACTGTGGCAGCCCTTTTTGTGCTCACCACAGCCTCACCCTGACACAACGCTGGGATCAGACCTTGGCTACCCATTTCCCTCACCTCTTCCAAACTGAAGTCTCCATGCAAAAGCAACCTGGGTATAGAGGCTGGATGGGGAATAGTGGCCTTCAGGATCTCCTGACCACACTACTGTTCAGTTGACACAATAAAGATACTTCGTGTTTCAACCCTGTTGAAATCAGGGGAGACACGTTAGTGTGGAATTTGGCATTGGATTTTCGTCCATCCTTCACTGAATTGCATTTCTGTACATTACCTGGGAAAAATGCTGTGCAGTATCTTCCTTTTTATAAATAAGACATGATTTTATCAGATGATGTTGCTGCTTCCCCTTCTGTCTGTAAAGGGTGAATATAAAGCTTCAGAATAAAATATTTAGTTTGAACTAAAACTCATTTGCTGTCTGAATGAGGTGGTGGTTTGCAAATTAAGCTACTCAAAACTTGGTCAAAAAGCATGTTGTATAGATACCTCAAAAATGTTCTGTTCGTAATAAAACTGTTAGTTGCAGAACTGTCAAGAAGTAGCACTGTAGCTGAAGGCTCTGGGGTTGTGTTTGTGTGAATATAACATGTTTCCGCTATGAATGCGGTGTCAAAAGATAATTGATTGCAGACATTTTGTAGCCTGAATGTGAAAAGGGTGGCAGCGTGCTGGTGTGTCTGATGGGGATGAAGCAGAATTAGATTTGTATGGGTGTAACTGAATCTAAGAAGAAATTCTTACACTGTGACAAATTCACCAAAGATAACTAAGTTGCACTGTGCAAGGTAGTGTGACTTTAGCACCAGAACTTCACTAACATCAATATCTATATATACTTGAAGTAACTATCATTGCAATAAAACAAGAGCTAATCCCTTTCTAATGCCAAATTAAAGAAAGCAAATAAAAGCAGGAGTTTAGTTTTATATTTCAAAGTAATTATTTTAGACATTTTTTTATGCTGTAGACTACAACATTGAAAGGAAAGCTCCTTAAATTATTGTTTGTAATCCTTTTAGAAACATATTTCGTATAGCATTAGTGGAAAGTTAGTAACTGACATTAATTAGTGATTGGAACTGATATATTGTGGCTCAGCTGGCAAAATGAACTATTGCTTTCTATATTATTTTATCTTGCTTTTACTTTTTGGTGCTGTTGTAACAAACAGGCACCATTGTTGTTATTATTACTCTGTTTGTACCAGAGAATGGAAAGACAAATGAGCCATGGAAATTCCTTCTACACTGTTTTTCCCCAGTTGCAAACATTTGCTCATTTCCGAGCCAGGGAATGTGGCTGTTCTCCTCCCCCATTCGAGGACACAAATGGAGCAGATGCCAGTGTGAAGAGTGATGCAGAGCAGGGGTGCACCCAGCAGGTGCTACAGACCTGGGGGCAGGAAATAGCACCACAGTGACAGTTTCTTTTATTGGGTCACGGCTCTCCAAAAACAGAATGCCCTAAAGATGAGGCAACTGGCAGGAATATGGTTTGGGTAACTGGTGGAGGTGCTAGAAGTGATCGTCAGGCAGCCAGGGAGGTGCAGAACAGTAATAGATACAGAGTCCAGTGATTGTGTTGAAGTTGCTTCTTAAGATTTTGGAGCTGCTTATGGTGGAACTGAGCAATAAAGAATACAAATTAATTTAGACACACTCCAAGAAAAAAAAAATCTGCTTTGTTTCTTGGTATTAAAGTGAGCTCAGAGACATAATTGCATTTCAGATGTTACTGATGGGAAATTGTAACCTCAGGCAAGCAGGGGAAAGGTTGAGCTTTCTGGTTGTGATGAGCCAACTTCTAAGATCAGAACTTGACAGAATTCAGAAATGAATGCTGATGAAAGTCTTCAACCCAGATCAGTAATAGTTTTACTGGTGGACTTTACTGGGAGCAGGGTTAAGTGTAACAGCCTCACATTTCCAATGATGACTACTTTTTTATTTTCTAAACAGCACTCCGTGTTGTTGACAAATTCCTCAATGATCATCAACCAAAATCAATGTATTTAAGTAGGATTTGGATCTGACCTGCTGCTTTGCAGCTACATCCCTTTACAGAGAATGGGATTTGGAAAGCAGGCAGAAAAATGTTCTCTGGCATGGTTACTGTGAGCTAAAGGCAAGGATTAAAGCACTGGGAGCTGCGCGCGTGTGCACAGGACACAGAGTGCTGCGGATGAGGATGTGTCTGAAATCCCCACTCCCCTCTGGGGCAGATTTCTTCTTCAGGGCTTTTCACTTGGGATTTGCAGTCCAGATCCTAAACATGGTTTTCAGTGTCTGTCTCCTTTGCAAACCAGAGCAGAGCTATCTGTGCAAACACCAGCGTTGGACTTGCAGCTGCTTGAGCCTCTGAGGAAGAGCAGTTTGCACCCATGGTTCTCTATTGGATCTACTGGTGTAAAACTCACCTTGCCACTTGTCCAGGTGGCCCCAATGTGAAGATGATAGTCATCTTTTTTTTGCAGAGGGTGGTCTCTGCATGTGCGTTTAGCCATCTCTTAACTGTCCTGGTCGTGCCATGCACCGTAGCTGGACTGAGCTGCAGGGTTTGCAGAAAGGCATCCCAGGCTTGTGGGATGAGTGTATCCAACAAATGTGACAAGGATTCAGAAAGGTCTCTATGGTCACAGAGTTGTTGTTCCTTGGAAAACAAGGAAGGTAACTCATCAAATGGAAACTTCTCAGATCCACTGGGTGACACCGAGTAAAGCACTCAGTACCCCACACTCACAAGAGACACAAGCGACAAGCAGGCACCCATCGCTGTTTCCACTACATGTGGAAGCCAAAGGTGCTTTCCCACAGTCAGCCATGGACAGCTGGGAAATGGGAAGTGAAAAATCAGCTTGCTGTGCATTTGAATGTGTCGAGGAGCAGGCATGAGGAGAAGTTTCCAGCCTTGCAGTTTTGGACTTATGTGTGTGGCATTTCAGACACATGAGTATTCCCGTAGACCTAGACCCAGGCCTCTTAACTCTCAAAATGTCCCATTTTGGGGGGGAGGATCGGGGTGGGGTGTGTGCATTTTTAATTTTTTTCTTTTTATAAGAAACCTTAAAAGTTAAATTTATTGATTCTAATTAAAACACATGAAAGATTGATTTTTTTTTTTTTTTCTGAATAGCACCCAACCCACATCATGTGATAATTTTGTATGATAGGTAGCTGGTGATTGCAGAATTATGACAATGTCTGTGTAACTTTTTAGAAGAGAGCAATGCATTGAAGGTCCTTTAAGTCTGTCTAATTCTTTAGGTAATACTTTTTTTTATTCTCTGTGTAAGCACTTGAAATTTCCATTGATTAAAAAGCCAGACAATTTAAATGGTAATTTAATATATAAAACAATGATAAATTAAAATTTAGTAATCTCTTTCTCTCTGTGTGCATGTAGCATCAGCCCACACAGAAAAATCCTGCCTTAAAAACCTGCTCCATGCATTCATCTAGTCCCAGAAGAAATACTCGAAAATTATCTTGGCGTCTTTGCAGTGCCCATCATCTTTCTTGCACCACTCACGATCCCCTAAATGCCAAATTCTCATTGTAGTTTAAATCCTGCTGTACTCAAAGATAGAAATGAGTTTTTCTAGCTCTCATGCCTACCATGTGCAAGTTTTGGCCACACCAACTGACAATTATTGCCTCGTTCTGCTTCTTTGATTTCCCTGCCATAAAATGCTGGTCTTGGATTCTAGGGGTTTTTTGGGTGGTTCTTGTAACAGTACCTTTTCTGTTGCAGCCAGGATGCCTTCCCTTAATACAATACATCCCATTATCCTTGCTCACCAGTGGATATAGAGTTTCCCTCTTGCTTTCCAAAGTCCTTTCTGTGAAAAGTCCCTTGTAGTGCCTGACCTTTTAGAAATGAATACCTTTTGTTAATTGCTTGCCTTATCCTTATAACATGACAGTTTTTTTCTGAAATAAATTGTAGTCTATGACCTCTACTTAAGCAGATCTTTCCTTATCTGACGTCTGCTCCATTTTACTGGGCATCCCTATGAGTTTCATAAGGTCAGCAGATCCCCTGTGTGGCAGGTTCATTCCTGAAGGTGTGTGACCTGCAGGACCATTGTTGTGGTTCTCTGCTGCTAACCAGATCCTATCCCTTTTTCCTCTGATCTCTGTCACTTTGCAAACTGCATTCTGGACATGCTCCTACTCTCACTTCATTATGGGACAGTGTTTGGTTTTTCCAGTTCTCTAAGCATTTTCTTGCACCCTATTTTTGGGTTTGATACACCACTTTTTCCCATTAAAAAAAAACCTTCTGCTAAAAGCTTTGTAGGGTTTGTGTTTGATTTCTGCTCACTATTTTGGGTGCACAGTTTTCTGAAGAATATTAGATGGTGCTTTCATTCTAGTTGGGGGAGCACAGGGAGCTAATGCCACCTTTAGTCTGGACCTAAGTCTGCCACAGAGAAGCCCCCCCTGGAGAAAGGAGCTGGGAGTGGGAGAAATTCTGCTTTCATTCATCTGACCTGCTGGCCAAGGGCTGTCATCATAGATTTCAGGGCTGAAGGAAACTCTTTATTCCCAAGAGATAGCAAGGAGCAGAGAAGAACTCATGACCCAGTTACCTCTGGAGCAAACACAGCTGCCTGCTCACTGTCATGCAGAGCTCAGAGTGGATCCTCAGCCTGATTTTTCCTGCTTCATAAATATGCAAGATTCACAGAATCACAGAGTGGTTGAGGTTGGAAGGGACCTCTGGAGTTCATCTAGTCCAACCTCCCTGCTAAAGCAGGTTCTTTCCTTCAGTGCCTTGTACACGAGCCCACTGTCTCTGACCTGCTTGTGCGTGTTTCAGTTAAAGATGACCATGCATGTGGCTCATTGCTGTGCAGTTAATGAGGAGTGTTATCTCATGCATGGACTTGAGGACGGAGGTGTTTGAGAGCCAGAAGTTTAAACTCAGGCTGGTTTTGGGCAGGACAGGTTTTGCTGGTATGTGACAGGTCACTGAGGGCAGGGTTGAGTGGCATTGCAAGTCCATTTCCAGCAAAAATGGGATTCATGCAAGAGAGGCTGGGCAGAAAGTTGGAAGACATGAGTTTAGTTGTAGAGGCACCATTTACCCAACTCATTTACCCTTTTTCTGCTCATTTTCACTTCTGCCATGGTTTGTCCTTTGTTGTTTCTATCATGAATGCTTGAGGACATGGGCCATTCAGCAGTAGTTCCAATTTGGACACAGCTGCTAGGAATATCAGTTCAATTAATAAATTGTGGTAGCTAGAAGTAAACATCTATTACTTAATTTTATTTTTGTCCTAGTGATAAAGTATTACCAAAATCTGTATTGTTATATATGGAGGTATATTTCATTTTATTGTATTTTTCACATAATAGAATATCCTGAGTTGGAAAGGACACACAAGGATCATCAAAGTTCCAAGTCTTAGCCCTGCACAGCACCATCCCCAGGAGTCACACCATGTGCCCAAGAGCATTGTCCAAACCTGAACTCTGTCAGGCTGGTGCTGTGACCACTGCCCTGGAGAGCCTGTTCCAGTGCCCAGCCACCCTCTGGGTGAAGAACTTTTTCCTGATGCCCAACCTAAACCTCCTCTGACACAAATTCAGGCCGTTCCCTGGGGTCCTGGCACTGGTCACCACAGAGAAGAGAGCAGTGGCCCTCTTTGTGATCATGTTATCCTCAGTAGAAAGTACAAATTATTACTAACTTGGATCAAAACTACCAAAAGCAAAAATAACATGAAGCAGCACTGCAAACAGTTTTAGCAACTTAGAAGGAAATACATCTTAAAATATACTGAGAAAATCTGTGAAATGTGATGATTTATTGTATTTTCTGGCATTTTCAAAGTAAAATTCATTAATTATAGACTATTTGTGAAAAGTTAGTATCTTAATCTGTATTGAGAATGGACTCTGTAGTCTCTATTTGCTATTAAACAGACATATATGATTGGGTAGAAACTTGATGAGTGCCTTGAAGTCCAGGGACATAGTTTTATAAAATTAAAGATGCTCCTGAGTTGGAAGGGACCCATGGGGATTGTTGAGTCCAACTCTTGACTCCACATAGGGCAATCTAAAATTTAAACCAATATGCCAATCCCAAGCAACATAAGAGTTGCTTCAAGCAAACAAACTGTTGTATATTGCAAAGCTCCTGAATCTCAGGTGGTGTTATAACTCTGATTTTTAAAAGAATCCTTAGTTAGAAAATACTTCCATATTTTAGAGAGAAGAACAAACATTCTTCTACATTTAATAAAATAATTGTTGCAAAACATTGTCAGAGACAGACTGTGGAAAAAGCTCAAAACGGGCCTAGTGAAGTGCTGTGAATATGGAAGAACAGGAACAGGGTTAGACTATGTACTGTCACCGTCATAGAGGCAGAGAATCCTATTGGAATATCTCACACTGGAAGGGACTCATGAGGATCATCAAGTCTAACTCCTTGTTCCTTGCAGGAACTACCTAAAACTAAATTATATCCAGTCCAGTGACTACTGACATTCACTTTAGCTTACACTGGGAAAGAGGGCAGTGAGTACAGGAAGAAAGCATGAGTTAATTAGGAACAGGTCTGAAATCTTTTTAAAATGTCCTTTATAACTCATGGCACCACAGGTTATAAAGATTTTGCAGCCAACTAATCCATTTCAGAGTGGCCTAAATTCATTGCTGTCTGGTTGCTGTTTGCAAAGATGTTGGTGAAGGCATTGACCTGGGTAATGTAACCTTGGAAAAAGCAAACCTGAAACAGAGGATGGACGAGAGCACTGCTGTGGCTACCAGGACTTCACTTGAGATTTTAAGAGGAGCCAATTGTCTTGTCCTTTTCCGTAGCAAGGGCAGCGTGCTGTTATTACTGTTAAAACAGTGGAATTACAGGTGTTTGGTCTGTGTTGATTTGAGAAATCAAGTTAAAGCCACACAATTTTCTGGATCATTTGCAGCAGGAGGTCTCTGATCTCTCCTCTGTGCTGCTGCCACTGCTGTCCCTTGTCACGCTGCCCCGAGTCAGCCCATCACGCTAATGAGGTGCAAGGGCCTCGTGCTTTGTGCCTGTGAAGCCCATGAGTGGTGATGGAGTTTCTCAGAAACACCACGAAAGCCCTCTGAGCTCCTTGAGTCTGATTTCGCCTTTGCTGTAGGCAAGTGGCGAGACTGCAGGGGAGGCTCAGGGATCACACCTCAAATTGTAAATACAAATTAATGCACTGTGTGACTGCATTATGATCATACAGCATTAAAATGCAGGTTACCAAGCATTTAGCCTTGGAAGCCTGGTAAGCAGAGGGAAAGGCTGTGTTAGAGTGGAAGCCCTTTCACTTTTCCTGCCTATTAATTTACGTGCCTTCAGAGTGTTGCCATTTAGCAAAGTGCCTTTTGTGTTTCTGCCAAGCTGAAGTAGCCGCTGGGAAAAACTAAGTAGGCCAAATCCTGCAAATATCTGGAGAGCTCAGCCAGGGTGGCTGATGGTGATCCAAAAGAGTGTGAGGATGGATTTGGCTTCATGCAGGCAGCACAACAATATTGAACAAAATAAAAAGCTAACATAAGATTTTCATGTCAAAAGGCAGTTGCTGCAAGATAATGCATATATAGTATTTCTTAAAATTGAGTAGTTCATCGTTTTGATTCAGTGGTAGAACCTGGGATCTTCAGATCTGTGCTCTGGGTCTCAGGCCATGTCAGCTGAGGGCTATTTAAAGTTACAGACCATGTCTGGCATGGCCCAGAGCAGTGGTGTACTCACCATATAGATTTCTGTAGTCAGAGTCCTTATAGAAATGCTCATTCTGTTCCCATGTAGTGCTTTAAATAGCTTAAGGCATCACTGTTATTCCAGTGATACACATTCCAACTGCGTATGAGCAATCAAAGCAGAGATTTTTGGCTGCCAGGTGTCTAACAGTGAGAGCATCTCACTGCTTACATCGTGTCCTTCTGGCATCAGTGCTGTGCCCTCCTGCACCAGGGGGAAGGGACTGCTGTGTCTGGGGGATGTCTAGAGGAGTTTCCCTGCTACCTCAGCCTGTATTTCTAATTTATGACAAGGAGTTTGCAGGTTTTAGTTCTTTTGGCCTTTCTCCCCAGGTGCCCAGCACCACCCTGAAGCGGCTGCGGTATCACCTGATGCAAAGACACCGCTTGCTGGCACGTCCCTCATCCGGTCCCTCCAGGACCCTGCCAGCAGTGCCACCCCCCATGGACGTGACAATATTTCAGCTTCTGTAGGACGCTATTTTTATATGGTGGTGACGGCGAGGCGTTGGCTGGGCTCCCGCCTGTGCGTGGGTGCTGCAGGAGTCATCTGAGCCCGGGTGTGTTGGGGTCGGGGTGGCGGCAGTGGCAGCGCACGCTGCGATCCCGCTCCCCGCAGCACCGCCGCATAACAGCAGTGCTTCTGGTGGCGTTTCCCCTCTGGAAGGGAATTAATGCGGGAATGCCCGAGGATACAGGTACAGTGTGGCAACTCCACGTTCTGGACAGCCTAGACCTGAAATGACTTGTTTTTCATCTGGGGCTGTGGTGACTGAATCTCTGACGCTGTCATGAGAATAACTCTGTGTTTATGTGGAAACACAGCAGAGTGGGGATAGATGTTTAAACATTTATTGTAAATTATGCTTTGTATTCTTTTAATTATATGAATGATGATTTGGAAATGATAATGATTCTGGTAGTTAACTGACAGCTCAATTTGAAAACTTTCCTCATTTTTTTTTAATTTAAATTGACTTCAGAGTTTATATTAGACTATAATGGGAAAAAAGCCCCTATTTCTTTACGCAGGTATCTTGGAGTGTTGTTTTTATATCCTTTCTCATTGCAATCTAGCTAAACCTGTACAAAAATAGCCTTTACAATGCTACAGTAGCAGTTACTCAAACTCAGAAAAGATGTTTATGAACTGTGTTTGAATTCAGTAAATATTTTATTATAATAACGAGGGCAGGAGGTCAGCTTGTGCTAGATTTGTTTATGTGATGTGAATTTAGCACTGAGCATATGGTGAGATTTGAAGCTCCTGTGTGAATGCTCGAGCTGTGTTGCATCTCTCATGCACGGTTTACTCACGTCCTGCTGGATAACACCTCTCCTTTGCCTCTGGTCCCGTAAAATCTGTAATTGGAGGTAAAAGCAGAGGTTGCCCCAGTTGCTCTGTGTGCCTGTGTATCAGCTGTGGGATTTTGTTTTTATGATGATGAGTAGGAAGTGCTGGAAAAGGCATGCCTTGGAAAGGCACTGTAGGAGTGGTTGCTGATATGTAGTAGAAGCAAGTATACATTTCAAAAGGGAACACATTTCTTGAAGCATTTTACTTTTTATTTTTGGATAATGTGAAAGAATTAAATTGAGACCTATTGATGTAGAGATTCGTGGATAATGATTGAATTTGGTGAATATTTTCTCTTATAATACAGGAACTAAAGAGAGAAGTAACAGTGCTTTGCTGTAGGAGCCACTGCAGAGGTCTTGGAAAGAGCAGTGAGCACTGCTGGGGGATGCCCGGACCCTCTCGGTGCAGAAAAGCACTCTTGGGAAAGGGGGTGAATTCGTGTGCTGGCCTGGGGACACTTCAGGCCTCTGTGTGGCCAGCTGGAGGGCTCGAGGGACCACATAATATGGACATCGACAGCAAAATTCTTTCCCTTTATCCTCGTGATCTTCTGGTTTCTCATGAGACACAGAACAACAAGCCATTATGAGAAGGCACCGTAAAGCAGGGAAACACATTTGTAAAATCATTTAGCACAAGGTGCTAATTGAGAAATAGGGTAAACCAGGTTACCACCAGTTATTTAATATGCTGTTCCAGAACATCTAACATGTCCACTCCTTAGGCAGGGCTGGGGCCAGGGAATTGCTCTTTCCCACTGCTGAGTGGGGTTGGCAGGATGGATGGGAAGAGCTTGTGGACTTCCCGTTACACAATTACTCTTTTTCTTCTCCTTTCTATGGAAAGGACCAATGGAGTCTCAGGCCCCTGCGAGGCTCCATAATGAATCACTGGTTCTTAGGAAAAAAACCCAACAACCCCCTTATCTAAATTAAATTTGCAGCTGACACCCATGTAGTTCTCTGATCACTAAATGTATTACTGTATTATGTATTTCTGTGTTATCCTTACCCTCACATCAGCACAACTTGTCACTGGATTTTAAAAACAGGCAAGACAGGAAGAGAGCAGGGGCTAGCTATACAATGGGAATAATGCTTCACTTGGATATTTAGAGGCACTTAAATACGTCTTTCCTTTGTTTTCTTCTGGATGTTTTTAAACTCAGCCCTGAGTGTTTTGACTCAGTTGACACAAGAAGAGTTTGTTAAAACAACAACTTAAACTTGAATCTCTAATTCCAGCCGGGTGCTGCCGTACTCGTCTGCATCTCCTTTAATCCTGCTCCAGGAAGATTGAAAATTTAATTCCCCTCTGGGCTGCTGTGAACCTTGCCCTCCCCAAATCACTTGATACAGCATGCCAGCAATCAATAATGCTGTCCTGTTTCTCAAATACTTAATGAGTAAATGGCATTTGGGTCTCATATTTGTTTATTTTGATTTTCAGTAACCACCTCTAGCTATAGAGATGAAAGGTTTCAGTGTCAACACAAAGATAATTTGCTGGTAATTCCTTCATACAGAATAATATCCCTTACCAGTGCTGTGCAGTTTTGGTTCCAAGTTGGAATGTGGCCTTTGCCTTTGTTGAAAAAGCTGAACATTACTATGAACTAAACAGCTGATAATTATAATTTTAAATATTGATGTCTAATATTTTTTCCCCTCAAAAAAATGTTTTCATCTCATGAAGCAAAAGGTTGTGGATTTATTGTGGAGCCTGTAGTGCTGATAGTTGCTAAAGAGAATTGATGTATCTTTTCTGCTGATGGAGGGTTGCTGTTGCAGGCAAATGATACTGTATTAGTATAAGCCTGAAATTAAAGGCCTGCACTTTTTTAACCTGACCTCCAGAACACAATAAAAAAACCCGAGGACAACCCACAAAAAGGACAGGGGACGTGTCCCTCCCAAGCCCTTTGGTTTTCCTTTCATTGTTGCCTTTGGGCTCTGGTTCTGCACTATCTTTCCAGGAACCTCAGTGAGGAATTACCACTTTCCCTGCATTGAGAGGTAACTGGGGGAATTGCAAATATTAGGAATAAAATTTCTTTTCACATGACTGTTGTCTCTCCACTCAAATTACACGTTTCTTTAGATCACAGTACTGTTTAAAATGTCTTTATCCCAGAAGGACAGGTTGGATCGGGCTATGAGCAACGTAGTGTAGAGGAAGGTGTCCGTGCCAGTGCAGGAGCTTTGGAACTAGGTGACCTTTAAAGTCTCTTCCAACCCAAGTCATTCAAGGATTCTGAGATTATAATATCAAATTGTGTCATCTGGTCCTTTATCATTTTGGGCTTCTTTAATCACCACGAGCAGTAAATCTATTAAACTGGTTTTTTAGAACAGTGTTAAATAATATGGTGCAAATGGGTTATGTGACCTTAATTATGTCTGTATAGTAAATAAAGAAGGTAGAATTCTTTATTATTAAACTTTATAGTTGAGGTTTGATTCCAGATTAAATGTATGTTCTTAATCATGACACTTCCTAATTTTCAGTACTTGATTTCCAAGCTCAGAAGTGGCTTCTGTGGGTTCCTATGCAGAGTTAAAACAAAGCACAACAAACTGGGAATAGCATTAGGGCTGTGTCGAATTCTGCAGTTTCTGAACATGTTTCTTCATCAGGTCTGTAATCTACCATGAAGATTTCTCATTTAGCTGTTGGAGAGCCTGATAGCAAAGGCATTTGTCATCCTCTTTGTGGACCAATCCTAGACTGGACGTTTTGCCAAGAGTTTGATTTCCCTCGGCAGTTTGCTTGCAGCAGAGAGAAGGTGACATTTTCTGTCCCAGGCTCCTGAGCAGAGCATGACCAGGGAATCCTTGCGAATCCTCTCCCTTCTGTCGCCACCATCAGCTTGTCTTGTTCTGCTTCCAAAGCATTCCTGTCTCAGCCAAATCTTTTCCTTATCTCTGGCACCTTATCCCAGTCCCCATGGCTGTTAAATCCTGCTCAGTCTAGCAATGCCGAAGGAGCTGGGCTTAGTCAAAGGGATGGCTTTTTTTACCACAAGTTGTGGATTTTCATGGATCTAGTGCACCTGTCACAGTGGTCACCAATGTCAGGCTGCAGCCTTTAATCCAAATACTTCCAAAAGCAATGTTCTCTGCTTTCTTTTGAACATTGAAAACCAATATATTTTATACTAACCTTTTTTCATCTTTATAAAGAGATTAAACAATTTTTATGACATTTTCCCTGAAGAAATGAGGTTGAGAACATCAAATGCGAGTAATATTCATGTAAATGGTTAAAGTTTGGCAAAGCTTTCCGGCAAATACCATGATTCTTCGGGATGGTCCTGTGCAGGGCCAAGAGTTGGGCTTGATGATCTCTGTCAGTCCCTCCCAACTCAAGATATTCTGTGAATCTGCAAAAGTTATAAGCACACTGAAAACATCACTTGACAGTGGCCATAAGATGTGTAATGCAGCTTTAATAACGAGTGATGCTGCTGTCCCTCCTTCCCTACGGTACTTCCAGCAAGTGCCCGTCTAGAGTAAGCAGTATAGAAGGAAGTCTGAGGAGGGTAGCTCATCTGACAATTTTTCAGCAAACCATTACTGGTTAATGTGCCCTACTTGGTCCAGAACGGCAGAATTGTCTCCTGCGTAGCCTGGTGGAGACAGGCTGGGTCTTGACATCAGAGATGTGTGAGCACTGGAGAGTTGGCAAGAATATTGGCAGTAATGTCCCTAGCAGACAAGCCTTGCACAAAGAAGTGCTGTGGAAACTTCTCGTTCATTCCTTGCCAAATTTTGTCCTTGTCAAAAAGTGAATGCAGTCAGATTCTTTTAGGGTCTAAGGATTCATGAGGATACCTCTGCTGGAGCAAAATGTAGTCTGGGAGAAAGGGAAATTTAGAGAATCAGGTATTCAGTCATATTTTGGTTTAGAAAAAGTAATTTAAAGTCAAGAAGGAAATTTCTACATATTAGGATATAATGCAAGCATTTAATTTTTAATGAACTCTTTAGTTAAGAACTGATGAGTAGTCTCAGGTCTTTACAGTCCATCAGTACTTCATTATTTCACTCATTAAATGTGTTGACTGTTTCTTCTGCTGCTTCAAAGACTGATTTTGATACATAAAGGCATAAAAGTAGAATGCTGAAAATTGCCATATAAACGTATCTCCTTAAATATAGTTTGAAACATAAGTTAAAATGTGAAGTTCCCTAATAGAATTAGTTTCTCAGAGTTGTCAGCAGTCGAAATTTGAACGTAAACCATATTAAGTGTCAATGTTTCAAAATATAAACTAATATGTGATTAATGATACAATTTTTTTGTGCTAGATGGAAGAGTAAGTGTTTAAAACTGTCTTCAGAAGGACAGCTTTGTAACGATCTCAGAGGCACTGTATTCCCACTGGGGTTTTGTGTGAAATACTGAGTAGCTTAGTTCTGAACTGAGAGAAAAGACAAATAATTATTCCTTTGTCTGCAGTGTATGTTTTAAATATGCTTTGTGTTACTTCAAGATTAATAGAAAAAAATCCAAAAGGAATTTGAAAGAAGAATTTTAAGAAAGAAACTAAATATTTTCCTTTTTAATTTCTTTTATAGCTGAGTTGCTGAGATTTTTTAAATTCTGAACCTTGATTTGGAGACCCAAGGAGAAGGAAATGTGTGAAGTTGTCCTGCCCTGTAGCTCTGGACACTGAGCACCAAATAGATCGTGACAAACAAATGTTTCTGTTTTGTGCCGTATTTTCAGTTTGCGGCAATTTCCAGAAAACAAAAAACCCCAACTTTGCAACAATTTTCAATGTTCTGCTGCTTTACGAAAAGTGCAGCATTAGACTGCCAGGGGCAAGAAAGCAAATAGAAAAGCAGTTTTCCCTGGACACATGAGGCTTTTGTCACTTTAGGGAAGGGTGAGTTTGGAGGCGTGGGCTGCCCTCGCGCTCTGGCGGTGCTCCTGGGCTCCTCCTGGACGGGCTCTGCAGTGCGGCTGGAACTCCTGAGCCAGGTTTCTCTGGCCGGTGGGACACACCACAGCACGAGCTGGCAGCTCTCTGCACTGGCCAGGCAGGGATGCCTCTGGAGAGATACTGTTCTGAAAGGTGGAAACATGGGAATAGTTGAATGTGAAGAAAAGTCAATTACTTAATTGTTCCAATCAGAATTTTATATTTCAAATGCAACTGTTTAGGCCAAAATGTTCTGGCTGTGGTCAGCTCCTTTTAAGTTAAGTCCTTCATGAATTATATGCTACAAATTTGATGCTTGTTAGCAAATCTGAAGAGAGAAAACCTTTATTTATAGTTTCGAACTTTTAGCAGCTACTCTAGTAACTAACTCGGGAAAATACTTTGTTTTGGTTTCTTACAGGGTTGATTCTTTCTCAGGGTGGGTAGTTTGTTTTGGGCAGGTTACAGTACAGAGAGATTCTTGTGTCAAAAGTAAAGTACTGCAAAGTTCAGAGTTTCCTCTGTTTTTATTTGAGGAATAAATGAGACCCTCATAGTAGCCTGAACGATGTGTACTATTTGCTCTGTGTAAGCTTGGGCATCTGCCTTTCTATAAACTTCCAGTTGCCTGTTGTGCTTATGTTGTTTTTATTGGAGATGTCCTTAATTATAACCAGGCCTTCAGTAACTGCTCCAAAGTTCACATTGCCTTGAGCAGGACTTTTTTGACCATCACAGAACGTGTAATTTTAGCAGACAAGGCAAAATGCTAATGAGTGGTGAATAATGCCATGAGAAGCTCAATCCCATGTATCTTCTGGGTAAAAAAAAACCAAACCACTTCAGTTGCGGGAGTGGAAAGTGCTGTTTTGGGTAAAACTTGCAGCAAGTCCCCTGGAAGACTGTGTGGGAGGGGAAGCTTAGCATCTCACTGAAATACTGACTCCTTCAACTCAGGGGATGTGGAAAGGCCTTTTTCACTTAAACCTATTGGCTTATGGGAGGTTGCTCCATCTTGACAGGTTGGTTGGTTGATAACTTTATTTTTTAGCTAAAATGTAAACAAACTCAATCACTTTGAAATAAGCAATCCAGCCTTGGAATAAGCATGCCACATTACAGAAGAAAAATGTCGTTAAATATGTCATTTACTTAAAATGCTTTATATGCTTTCCTGTTATTAGTTCTTCACACAGGGAAAAAGCCAGATCTCTTGAGTTATACTACAGCTCCTTTATAATTAACTGCCTTGATGTTTCATTTCTTGACTCCTAAGTACACTGTGATAAAAATTGATTCAAGTGCTGCAGCAGGATTGCAACAATAAGGTCATGTCTCACCTGTTCCACATAACACATTGAGATGCCAACTTACCTCGTGTTATCAACAGCACAATAAATGCAATTTCTAATTTACATCACAAGATGGCAGCAAATTTTTAATTCACTTAATTTTCACTAACCTAGATGAACCTAAGTTCTCGAAATCATGGTTTCCTTACAAAATTTGTTTAATGATCAGATATATGTGGTATTTACGGGGATGTCAATGTTTCAGAAGTACTCAAAATGTCTACAGAACTATATTTCTGCCTTAAAATCAAGAAAGAAAGGCATTTACTATGAACTTTAAAGATCAGTAGCTCACAGTGTAAGAGTTACCAAATCCCATTAAAGATATTTTGAATAAAAATTATAGCTTTTGTCTGTAGTCTTTGATTTCTTGAAGAGAAAATATGACAAAGCATTTTTTGAAATTCAGGCAGAGGCTCTCAAGACTTTATGTTGTGGATTCTTTCTTTTAGAAGAAATTCTGTTTAATATTTGAAGTCTGTTCAGTCAAAAGCTTTCAAAGTTGTGAAATAACAGGCTAGGCTTGGCTTGGCTCAACTCCTTTTGGTAGATCTTTTCTCCTGTGCTGGCCAATCCCAAAAGTTAAAATTTTAATCTGCTTGACCTGATTTGTCCCAGGTGTTAATTGTCCCAGGTGTTAATTGTCATTACTTGTAGATCTTACAGAAGATGCATCTATGGCCTTTAAAATGCTCTACCTTTTCTTTTCCCTTGCAGTTTCACAACCACAGGCTGTACACAGCCAGCTGGAGAAGCCATCAAGTACCGCAATTCTCTGCAATACCTGTGGAAAACCATGCAAAGGAGAAGTTTTGAGAGTTCAGAACAAATATTTCCATATTAAATGCTTTGTTTGCAAAGGTAAGTGTTTGTGAGTGCTGTTTCTGTGAGTAGGGCATTAGCAATGGTGTGTGACTTAATGATCCTGGAAACTTCACAAGCATGTTTTACAATCCAGTCCACGGCTGAAAGGATTTACTGTGAACTCTCTGACTGCTTGCTGTAAGATTATAAACACCCTAAGTCCCAAAAGTGGAGTACGTTTTTAATGGATATGAAGCTGTTTATATCCATATTGGAGTTTACTATAGAGCTGGGATGTCAGGGAGAACAGTGCAGGGCTAGGAGAGAATTAACATTTTCAAAGAAACTCAGAGGTTCTCTCTCCTCCAGCTCTCTAATGCATGCCACTGGGTGGGCCGTGGCCACATCTGTTCAAGTTCTCTTGTGCTGGACTGTGATCTTTGAATTCCAGTGTGACCCTCTGTGCTTTTCTATTGTTTGGGGGGAGCAACATGGTTTGCTCCAGGTTGGTGCCTGGTGATCTAATACTGTCACACGAATAGCAGAAGGATGGTCACAGGAAAAGGGAATTAACTGATGCAATACCCTTCTGTAGATATTTGCTTGTTTGAAAGCTTATCTGGAAGCTGCAAAGATATAATTCGTTTTGAATGTACAAGTACATAAATGTTAACAGATGTTTACTGAACAACCTTCTTACTCTGTTATTAACCAGTGCTTCAGATGACATTTATTAATCCTTGTAGCTCAGTCTAGAAACGTGAGCATGTCTCTGGTTCCAGATGTGTTACCGTAACTATTTCTGTTCCGCTTTAGGAATGAAGACTGTCACTATCTGTTAGCTATACTGATATTTTTAAAAATCCCATGGGATTAAGTACATACTATTAAGTAACTGAGGCAATCTTTAATGAGTTAGACAGACAGGACTAAATGTTCAGCTCAATAATTGTGTTCTTTGCAAAATTGCACAGCAAGCAAAATAAGCATACTGCAAACAAAAAATAAGCATACTTTCCTAAACAGCAAAAATATTTTGGTCATCTATTCCGAAAAGATTGGTATTTAAAGCAGAACACAGCCCATACATACATCTTTTAAGTTCTTTTAAAGCCAACTGTTCTTACGGCAAATTGCACTATTAAGTCAGTTTTTCAGACCTAACTCAGGAAAAGAGCAGATGATCTATTATTCAGGAGTCATGTAGGAGACAAGAAGCCTCAGTAACATTCTGGTATTTTCTCCATATTATTATCTTGATGAAATCCAAGCCCCCTTTAACAGATTTGCTATGAGGAAAGACAAATCCTACTGAGGGAATAAGACAGAATCACACATCCAATTTTTCATTCCGTAGGCCATCTCCATTTAGATGATGCCAGGTCACCAGCAAATGCAGCATGTGGTCACTGAACTGATTCACTGATCCCAAATTTAGGCAGTGCAGAGGGTTTTTTCCCACCCCCATGCAGAGAAAGATGATGAATGTACTTCATTTCAAGCAAGCTTCATTGCTCCTATCTGTTTGTTAGAGATAAGAAGGAGTTTGCTTGCTTCTGGCAGATCTTGGATAAAATGAGGAAAAAATCACAATGTTAACAAGGTAGCAGGGTAGCATCTGTCAGCCACCTGTCAGTCTCTCAGCTGGCACAGGAGAGTGTCAGAGATGTGTGGTTAAACTGCTGCTTGGTGTCAGGGCTCTTGGACTCCTCCTTACTAATCATTTTCCTAAGAGCTAAGTTTGCACACATGGTTGGTTTGGGGTTTTTCCCTCACTATTTAAATGCCATAATTACTTTTATCACCTTTCAAGGGTTTCCATCAATTTTCTGGCATTCTTCTTGTATCTGTTTTTGTTTTGTTTCTGGATTTTATTTGTTACTTAAGAAGCATAAGTTGCTTTGTAATATGGATTTGCCATGTTGTTACATGAGAAGAGCTTTGGAACAGAACAGAGCACTAAATGTACATTTCACTAGCTACACAAAAGGAGAAAAATCAGGTTAGGCAAATGTGACTTGGATTTTTAAATTAATGGATGAAGAATACAGTTCATGTGTTAGGATTTAGCAAAAAAATAGTATTTAGTTCTTATCAGTCACTGCTTTCAGCCTTGGAGGAGAGTTTTGTGCCATGACCCCTGTGGTGCGCAGGCAGGATGATGATTCTGGGAATGTATTTGTCTTATTGTTGATTCCTCCCTGTGGTGCATTTATTTTGATGCTACTCAGCAGTGCAGTTTGTCCTGTTTCACCTCATCCACCAAAGATAGCACGTGGAAAGAGGCCATGTCCAGCATCCAGTGCAGCTGCAGGACTGTCCCAGGACACATAATCCCATGTGTGGGCTGGCTGCGTTGCCCCACTAAGATGCCTGCCTGCTTGGTTGACTCCCTCTGTATTAAATCATCTTGTAGCCTGCATCAGAAAACATTTAATATATTTAAAGCTGCAGGAAATTTTGGTCCCTCTCACAGAATTTACAGCTGTACAGTAATGGAAAATGCAAACTGACAAGAGCTCATGGATAAGAATGACAAATGACCATGTCTTACTTCTGTCTACAGGTATTTGAGGTCTGTTTGAATGACCTCATCAGTGACAGATTATATTACACTGGAAGAAGTCACAACTTTTTAAATATGTGTGAAATTTGAAACTGTTTCTTTGATAGTGTTGGATAAATTATGAGGTTTCAGAGGGTCAAATACATTGAACTGTTTCCTTTTTTTTTTAGGGTAGAAAGGTAGTTTTGTGTATTGCCATACTGCTGATTATTCATAGAAGGGTTTGGGTTGGTGAAGACCTTAAAGATCACCTCGTTCCAAACCCCCTGCCATGAGGAAGGGCACCTTCAACTAGACCAGGTTGCTCAAAGCCCCATCCAGCCTTGGACACTTCCAGGGGTGGGGCAGCCACAACTTCTCTGGGCAACCTTTCTTATGAAGACTGTGAGTTTCAGAGCAGCAACTATATAGATGCCTTTTGTATAAAAATTAAATTACATAACCAAGGAAGGTTAGTATAAAGTCACTAATTCCCATGCAGTTCTTCTTTCATTCCGATCCAGTTCTTCTTACATTCCCCAGATAATGATTCTGAACAATAAAAAGTTTTTAAAAGGCGAACAACTGTTTCATTATTCAAGACTAAGAGACACGTCCAGATTAAAAAATTTAACAGCAGTACTGGGAGCATCTGCTAATTTTGCTCAGTATCAAAGTTTAATAGGACCTAGGGAGGTAAATAGGCATTATAAATAAGGTTTATAATCATATCTATTCAAATATGTTATTTCTTGTTTAGGTGCACATCTAATCTGCTAATAAAATGCTGTAGGGAACAAGCCATCTAACCTCACTTCAAATTTTTACCTAATTTTTAGTTTAAAATAGATTTCATTTTAATCAGGTTTTATAAAAGTATTGTTATAATGAAGCAGATGCCTTTGATATAATAAGGCAAATTTTCATTAGACTGCAAAGGCTTTGGTTCCCATATTTGCTAATTTTTTTTAAAATTTTTTACCACTGTAATAAAAGCACCAAGGAAAATTACTGAAGTGGTAAAATATTAATGACTCGGACTGTGAAATTTTAAAAAAATTGTGTTGAATATAAGCTATTCTGAGAGTGTCTGTCTCTCAGGTCAGGACTGCATTTAATGGAGACAAATATTAACTTGGCGCTTGTTTACAACAGTGTGATTTAGTAGACCCAGTAGAAAGACAGGTTGACATAGAATTGTAGGTAGGAGAGATGTAGGTGCTGTAATTATACTATCTTGGGGAGCCTCTTAGATCTTTGATAAGGATAGAAATTACCCTGTTTTATTAGTATTTTGGCAAGTATTTAATCTTCTGTGCAGTGGTAGTATCCTGACATTTCCGAAGTGGCAGCGACCAATTTAAACGGGAGAATCCATACCATCCTGCTAAAGAGTGTTCTTTGTACATACGTGAGAAAAACTGTAACTCACATCTGTTATCTGTCCTTTCCTGGTTTGTCTTGATGAAAGGAAATAACCTTCCAGTCTGAGCCATAGATGTAAAAACATGACCTTTTGCTATACCTGCCTCATTGTATCTCGTATGTATCTTGTTTTACCCCTAATCAAAATTCTCTGGTTGCTGTCTTGCTGTGGGTGCAGCACATGCAGTCTTCCCTGCCGGCACAGCTAGCAGTTGCAAGTATACTTTTTCCTCCATTAATTTTCATATGGTTTTTTTAAATTAATCTGTTAGAATTTATCACATCTTCAGTTTAGAATGGAGTATGTGGTTCTGGGGATTAGTGTTTCTGTGGTGCTGCAGTGTCCTGAGAATTGTGAAAAAGTCCAGGTCTGGATATATCACTTCTATACCATTTTCTCAGTAGAACATGCAACAGAACCCAGAGTTATATTATTTAGTAGGAAGTCCTATTAACAGGAAGGGCATATAAAGACAAAATATTCAGTTTGTATATATCAGAAATATCAGAAAATATTAAAAACATTGAGTAACTTGGCAATAGGAGTTATTTGTTTGTTAGATCAAATGCATCTGCTTGGATATAAATATGCTCAAAGCTACGCCAAGTAATCTGAGGGACTCGCGTTTGAACATAGCTACAGGGTTTCACGTTTCAAAATGGGAGTCATTTACGGGAAGCTCATTTGTAAGATTTCCGACTCCCAGATTTTTGCCGGGCAGTAACAATTTGTGGTATTTATGGTGTCATGGACACTGGGGATTAGTGTAGGGACTCTTATTCATCAGGCACTCTCAGCAACGTGTCCAACACTTCCTGAGTCCTTTGGGAGTCTGCAATCCCAGATCATATTAACTCAGTATAACAGGAAAAACTGCTGCCAGTGTAGTGCTCACCAAGTCAGGGTTGCAGAGTGTGGTAGGTTTAGGGCTGCCTCACCAATGTCATGTTAGCTTATTATTTTTATTTCACTGAAATTATGATGATGATAATAATGATCACTTGCTGGTACAAAGTAATTTAATGTAGCGGCAAATAGTTCTATATTGTAGTTTTAAAACCTGAACTTTAAAATTTTTAATCATTACTTTTCTGAAAAACAACTCAATAATTAAAGTATGAACAAATTTTGGTCAATTAGTTGATTTGCACTATCACAAAGTAATGGATAATTTTCCTTTTGTTGTAACCATGATCTTGTTGCAACCTTTCTTTGCATTCATTAAGAACTTTCTGCAGCCCCTCACATCCTGGCCATACACCCATCACATCAGCACTCTAGCAAAACCTTTATTTCATGGCATATGTTTTACCCAAAGTCTGTGAATCTTTTTTTAAGAGTATCTTTCATGAATTTAATGAATACATAATATTAGCAAAGTGTCGTGAAATGAACAGGGAGGACTCATGGTTACAAGTATTGGTAATGGAATATCTTAATAACATTCAATAAAAGAGAGCTAACTATCCACCACAGGAAGCCAAACCTCTGTTACTTCTGTTTTCCAATTGATTTACTCCTTATTTGCATCCTTCTAGTCCATAGAAGGAGAAGTTATAGTAGAAAGCTAAGTGCTCATTAGAGGATAGGCTTTTCAAATCTTTGTAAGCTTTGCAGGCAGTAAAGGTACTATTCATATAAAGAAGTTTTGAACGTACATAGTTTTGGCCCACATTAGATAATGTCACAGAATGATTTTTATTAGAAAAATCCTGTAAGTCTTTTTAATTACTCAAGTTCTCATCTTGGGGTAAGGTTTTCCCCCTGCAAAAACAAGTCAGCGCCAGGATGGCTTTATGCAGGGGGCTTGCAGTCTATGTGATGCTCTTTCCCTTGAGGACACAGCAGGGACACAGCAGCACTCTGGAGTGGCTACTGGGCATTTCAGTGCACTAAGGCGATGTGATGCCTGCAAGGAGACCCAGACAGGGTTGTTGCACAAAATTCATCACTGCCACAGTGGTGTTATTCCACCTCCCACTTTCTGCAACTCATTAACATGGGACCATCTGCCATATCTGTGAATAGAGCAGGAACTTAATTTGCAAACCTGGAACTGGCACCCAAAGCGCTGTTAAAAAAGATCTGAAAATATTTGGTGTTGTTGCTTTGCATGTTGGGTTTTTCAGGTTGTGGGTTTTATTTTATTTTATTGTTTTTAAAAACCTCTTTTAATTAGTCTGGCAAATGACAGCAGTATTTTATCATAAACACTTAAGATGCTATTAGGTTGAAAATAGGTTAAAGCACATTACTCTGTTTCATAAATTTCTTTAGCATGCTTGTAAATTTTAAATAACCAGATTGAGTCCTTAGAACAAGAAATCAGTATAAAGGAGACAACTTTTCCAGTTTTCTCAGGGATTATTTTGGTAGTGTGAAACAGCCACTTAGAGGTGAGGATCTCGCTCACCTCTAAGACTATGGGAGAGCTTTTATAGGGCAGTAACACTGTCTCTAAACTATTGGGAGACTATGCTTTCCAGAAAGTAAATGGAAATATGCTTTCTAATGAAAAATTACTTGATGTGTAGTTCCCATTTATTATAGGAGTCAAGTTACATAGTGCACAGGAAACTTCCCAAACTCTCTTTCGTTTTAATTGCTACACTCTAATGTTTTGTCAGTCTCATAAGAGCATTCTGAATCTCAAAGTGTTTTCCTGCACTGAAGTGTTTACTCCACAAATCAGTTTATGGGCATCATGGCCAGTGTAGCCTGGGAGCTTGTGTAGGTGCACTGTACTCTGTATCCTTTATAGCTTTATCTGTGCTACATACACATGGTGAAGTGTTGCAGGATATGATATATCCCCACAGTTTTCTGTATCTTTTCTGCTCCCAAAAATTGCTGGTTTTCTTTCATGAGACCTGTCTGCCTTCCTGCATTTCCTGGTTGGAAGATGGAGAAGAGGCCAGCAGGTCTGTCCAAGACTTTTCTGGGGCTGCATGCTGCTTTTGTTTGCCCTGGATAGTAATAAAATGAGGTGTCATTCAAGTCCTTGAGATTATAGGTGGTAATTCAGATATTATTGCTAATACACTGCCAATGACTGACAGGCTTGAGTATTCTTGATTTCACAGATGTGTTTGGAAAGAGTAGATACGGTCACTCGTGCATAGGAAGAGTGATTGGATGGTATGGTTTATATACCCCATTGCAAGGTTCCGTCTGTCTTACTGCTGCTCACCTATAGACTGAAGTTTCAGGTGTAAATTAACTAGGACATGATATTCCCATGCCAATGTTTGTATGAACAGCAAACTTGGAGCTGGGAAAGACTTCCCAAAAGCTTTGTGAAAAGCTTATCTGGACTTACCACACCAGCCCATGCAAGAAAGAGTATCACAGTCACAGCCGTCTGCTGGAAATGAGCTTACGCTGCTTCAGATTAATTGCAGTTCAGTTTGAACTTAAGTCAAAGATGTAGTGGTGGAAGTTTTCCAGGTAGTTGTGATTCCTCCTCACAGGCATAGTGACCAGGAGAAATGTTCCACATATAATCATGGGCTTTTGGAGAATGGGATCCCAGACTTCATCAATGGTGCATGAAGATGTACACATCGCCTGCTGAAAGAGAGTGGTATCAGCAGTGTACTACGTGTCATTCTTGGGATCTTAGTCAGCCAGCAGCATCCATCTCATGGATGGAGGAAAATACCAGAAATGGACATAAAACCACAATGCTGAGGAAGCAAAAAATTATTTAACTTATATCAGGCAGAAAATGAGAAGGAAAAATATGGACTTGATATGTGCAGTTGCATGTAAGCAAACCACTTGACTGTCTGGCATGTTGAGAGCAGAACAGCACTGTTGGGATGACAAGACCAGCAGTGCATGCTGCTGCTGCAGCCTGCTGTGATGTGCAGCTGCACAGTGAGTGTAGCATCCCCCAAGCAGCTCAGGACACAGCTGGTTTTTAGACCAAGCACGCAGCCAAAAAATTAATCTACTCTCAGTGGGCTCATTTGCCAGCACAGAAAATAGATGCATTTTAAATTTGTACACTGCAAATGGAATACTGATGGCATATGGTAGTGGAATAGCAACAGTGCTTAAAATGCACTGATTAATTGATGTGCTGCTATTTATTTTTATAAAATGATAGAATAATGGAAGGGACATTTAAAGGTCATCTAGTCCAAACCCCCCTGGAATGAGTAGCGACATCTTCAACTAGATTAGGTTGCTCAAGGCCCTGTCCTACCTGATCTTAAATGTTTCCAGAGATGGGCCATCTACCACCTCTCTGGACAACATGTTCCAGTGTCTCACCAGCCTCAATGTAAAAATTTCTTCCATATATCCTATCTAAATTGCACCTCTTTTAGTTTAAAACCATTACCATTGCACACTGCATAAATTCTAGTGCTTCAGATGCTGTTACAGACACCATGATAGGGAAAAAAGTAGTCTGTTTCTAAACCAATAGAGGAACCTCTCAGATCTGTATATGAAGTATTTTGGTGTCAGGTAACTGCAAACAGTCTTGAAGAGTGGAATTATGCAGTTGTAAGAGAAGCTACCCAGAGATACCCTCCCTGGAAATGGTGTGGATATTGTCCCTCTCCATTTCCATAGCACATCCAGGTACTGGCTTGCTACTAAATAACATAAGAATAAGAGACAAACACTTATTTATTCACTGCTTAAAAATTACTCCTAAAGCTTATAACTGCTCAGGAAAAGACATTGCCTTGTGTATGCAGGGTAATACCAAGACAAGAAGATGAATTACTCTGTGTTAGTTTCTTCATTAATATAATTGCTGTGTTTACAGTGCTTTTCTTTTATCACCAAGATGAACTTCAGAAACTGTTGAAAACTGTTTCTAGGTTATAAATAATCCTACCTCCAGATACTCCTTTTGGAAGACAAGTGCTGGGTAGGAGTGAATGTGACATAATGCTGATTTCCTGTCCTAGGAGAGTAAGATCTGGTAGCTGCCTTCAGACATTCTCCCTAGACTTCCTCCAGCTTTCCTTTCCTGGTTTCTTGTCTCTGCAGGATCATCTCAGATGGGCCATGTCTCTGTCCACATAAGTACCAGGCAAGGGGCACAGCATCTCACCTGAGGGAAGGCCAATGGGTCTCTTTTCACAGCTACTCTTCTCAGCTTTAAACTGTGACTATTTGAATATCCAAGCCAGTGTTGAACTGGAATCCCTCTGTTCTTCTCTGCTCAGCTGGGTGTCAAGTTAAATCAGAGGGCTCCAAGAGTGCAGAAGCAGGCAAGGGTTTGTGACTCAGGTTGTGCTCTGTGGAGCAGAGCTGGTGGTGCAATGATGTTCATTCAGCCACCCTTTGCATATAGGGAGGCTGATGTGATGGTGATGCAGAAAGGGACCTGGTGAGAGCATGCCAAACTCACTTTTATTTTGAAGTCTCAATACCTTGTTTTTCCGTCTCTCTTTGGGTGAGCAGTTTCACTGCAGGGTTTCCTGAGAAGCCAGGATTAAGTGCATTAGTGCAAACTGCTTTGGAGTTGTACACAACTTTGGAATAGTTGAAACATTAGTGACAGAACAGAGAGAGACCAGTACACTCAGGGTGACACAGAGTGCCCCCAAATGCCAGTGGCAGAACTGTTGCTGACCCCACGTGCCCCAAACCTTGCACCGGGGCTCTCTTAGCCTCAGTGAGACAGAGCCTGCCTGGCTTCCATTTAGACTGCAAATATGGATTTGCTGGTGCTTATCTCTGATTTTAGCAGGTGAATGGGGCAAAAGTGCACAACAGAGCAGTGGCGGATAATTTGTGGATACCCTATCAAGTCATCTTCCTCTGGTTATGGAAGCCCAGCTGCAAGTCCCTCTGGGATGGTGCACAGCAAAATGTGTTGACCAGTGCCTGTTCTGTAGCTCCAAGTGGCTCTTGGTGCCTTTGTCCAGGTGCACTGCAGCCAGGTGTGCCACTACCAGCATAAAGAAACGTAGGTAGGGACATAACCCTTCCCTCTTCTTTTCAGAAATGCAGTTGTGTCGTCTTAACATTTTTCTCTTACGATCCACTTTGCAAATTCAGACAATTTAGGACTGCTCTAAGGCATCAGTATCAGCTCAGCATGCTGCTCTGCATCATCTTAAATCCATAGCTGATCTCTGCTTCTGTGACACCAGTACGTAACTGAAATATACAGGCTGAAAGAAACTCATGATATCCAGCAAGTTGTGCCAGATTTTTGCAAAGTCTTTTCAAAAAGCATGTCCTTCCTAAAAATGAGAGCACGGATGAGAAAGAGAAATTAAAGCAAATGTGTTAAGCCTGTGAGATAGAAGACATGAAAATGTACTGCAATATAAATCATCTAATCCATGTTGTCCATGACACATGCAGTACAATTGGAATTATTTTGAATTATAGGAAAGGTTAGAACCTATAGTTCTTCAGTTCTTAACCATGCACTAGTACAGTTCTAGCATGATTGTTGTTTTCTGACTCTTAGCAGTCAGGGCCATCTCCAAAGACAATGATGAGAACTTAAATCCCACACAGGGTTCAAAGAGAGCCTTGAGCCCAGGAGTCCCATGCTGCAGTTAACAAAGACTATAAGAAAGGGAGGGTGGTTGGATGTAATTTTGAGTAAATGATCAGGATGCTCTGCTTTCTTGGGGTTTCTGCACTGTATGTGTTACTTTGTGCCTTGAGCACCTCGGTTGGACTCATTTCTCATAGTTTAGGTGCAAGATGACTGATTCTGACACTGCAAGCAGGCTTGGGTGTGAGTTGGCAGGCTTTACATTTAGAAACCAAAGTGCCTGTGGACTCTCAGGTACCTAAGTGTAAATCTCAATCTTGAATTTTAAAAGTGTGGATACTTCTGCTATTTTGGGACCAAGGCACTGAGCAACTGTGCAATGTTTTGTTCATGCAACCCAAATTTAATAAGCTACATTCCCACTCCTCTTCTGTGGGCTGTATGTGAGTAGTGGCACTGCTGTGGTTCAGCATCGTTTGACTGTAAACACCATTTGCTGATGGGAACACATTCCTACGTGAACATCCCAGGAGCAGAAGTACATAGTAACAAGTGTGGTGCTGTGACTTGCAGAGAAGTAGTAGTCAACACAGCAGCAGAATCACTGCTTTGAAGTCCAGTTCTCTGTTAAATCAAATCAAGTCTGTTTTCAAAGATCCTGGTTAATGTGGATGATGGTCATGTTCTACGTCTGCTATTTCTGTATAACGTCACCAGACCTTTGTATATTTCCTTTCCCTTCTTATATGTTCTCAAAATTCCAGCCTAGCTCCATCCCTGGTGCAATGAAGAAAACCCCTGAACAGTCTCACAAGCCTTTGGTTAATCAACTTTAACCCTTTCCTACAGGTTTAGTTTAAAAAACAAAGATTGACATGTGGAACTAAAACCTTACTTTTGCCAGGAGCAGATGAATCTGGAGATGCCTCCAGTTCATACCTGGTGAGTGATGTTTATCAGGTAAACATAAGAGCTGATTTAAACTGGTTTAACTTCTGAAAGCTTGCAGCAGTTGCCATGAGCATCAGCCCCTGTGTATAGAGAGAGCAGTATTTAAACCCCTTTTGTGTCCAGGAGGAATATCAAACACTTGTAATCTGTCAGAGATGTTTCTTTGTAACACTGGTGCTTTAGATTTTAAAAGTTTATATCCTTTATGCATTTCTTTTACCTGTTAAATATGTTGGATGTTGTATATGGTAGCCCTGAACTGAACTCCTGCAGACTTTAACTTTGCACTCACAGCTGCTGCACTGAGGTTGACATTTTCACATTAAATAAGTCTAGGCTATTAGTGTCCAAAATACAGGACTGATGTAATTTACTGTAACAGCAGTGTCTTCCAGATGCACATCTCTTCTGTGATCATAAGCCCATACATTGAAGCGCTTAAATACTCCACTAGGAACCATTCAGATTGCAGGTGAAAAATCAGCCTCATCTCAGAGCATTCGTTTCTTGCCTTCTGAGTCTGCCTTTTCTCTTTCTGCAGCTTGTGGATGTGACCTGGCTCAAGGAGGATTTTTTGTGAGACAGGGAGACTACATCTGTACTTTGGACTACCAGAGACTCTATGGCACACGATGCTTCAGTTGTGATGAATTCATTGAGGGAGAAGTGGTCTCAGCACTGGGCAAAACCTATCACCCAGACTGTTTTGTGTGTGCTGTCTGCAGGTAAGTTTTGTATATGAAGTTGTGTTTCATTTGAAAACTAGATTTTGCAAGACTGATGCCAGGCATTCAAACCTATAGCCTAGAGATGGGGTGTTCTGTTACTCCTTTAAAAATTGCAGAATTAAAAAGAAAAAAAAAAATGCAAATTTTGAGTGCCTTCCTTCTTTCCCAATGTGTTTTTCTTTTTTATGTTATCTTATGTGTGAGATTTTCAAAGTACTCGAGAAACTGCCACTGTTTCCACTGTAACACATTTTGCCCCAAGTGTTACTTTATTTCTCTGGTGTCTGCTGTTTTGTCATTTGTTGACCCGAAGTTACAAAGGATTCCAATGCCAGTGGCTGAGTCCTCAGCAGGCTGCTACTAAAGGCCAGTGTAGTTCAGTGGGATCATTTCCCACATGGGTCCCAAACTCACCAATACAAGGGGCTGATGTCGTTTTGACCTGTACTTAATCCTCTTCTGTAGAAGTAGCACAAACAAATCTATTGAAGACTTCATGAAGAAGCTTGAAGTCCACTAAACTTTCAGAAAACACACTGTTTTGACAGATTGGAGCAAATAGAAATGCTGCCATAGTTTCTCTGGCTAAACTTGAGCTTTTAGGAGTACAAGAAAAGCAACCCCGCCTTCCAAGGGAAGGCCCAGGCACTGGTGCAGCACAGCTTAGATGCTCTGTGTGCTCATGCAGGTGGCTGTGCAGCCCCAAACCAGCATGTCCATGTCACTGTGGCCATCTGCCAGCCCAGCCTGCCCTGCCCATGGAGCTGCCGAGGTCAGAAATCCTCCTGTGCTGATGCAGGAGCAGGATCTTCAAATTCCAGAACAGTTGTGGCTCATGGCAGGATCTCAATTCAACAAAGCAATGGCACAAATAATAATGATAGCCATGATAAGGGGAAGGCTGAGATTGACAAGCCTTTATTGTATTAAATCCTGTCTAAATTTTCCTCTGTTTAATAGAACATTTTTCCTTTTGGATACTTCAAACAAACATGAAGAGTATAGATAAGAAAAAATCCTAAAATCTTCTTCTTACTTTGTTTTTTCTTGTAGTAGTAAGGAAAATTACTTCAGATGGATCTCATGAGTTAACTGCTGGCTGCACAAGCTCTTGGCCTTCATCCTGGCAGTATTACAGCTCTTCTAGAGATGAGCAGAGCTAATTCTTGGTACCTTTATTCTCAGCACTAGTACCTTCTGTAAAGTGAGGTACTTCTTCATTTAAGAGAAATCAAAAGACTGGTTGATGCTATTTTTCCGGCTAAATGTGCTTTTATCGTCAGTCACACCACTAGAGCTTAGCAGAAATTTATTTAACTGTTTGTTACTGTACTTAGAAACTACCTACCTTGGGTTTCAGGCCATTGGCTATACCAACTCCTGCCATATTTAGTCAGTCTTTCAGCTGATAGTTTGGAGCTTGGTGATACAGTTTATTTTGTCTCCCTGGAAATGTGGAATAATTTTCCTTGTGACTAAAATATTTAGTTTAAGTACCTAACAATTCAGGTGAGTTAAATTGCAGCACTGAAATTATTCATGCTACAAATACCTTGTGTGATGAAGATGTGATAAAGCTTTTAAAAATGAAGTTCCTGATACAATAATATATCATATAAAAAAGGAAATCAGAGAGGTTCCCTAACCTTCTGTATAACTAAATAGTTGTATTAAATGCTATTTCACTGTTTCTAGTTTTTCAGTAGAGAGACTCAGATCTGCTACTGTTGCTTTTCTTGGAAGGACATGCAAATTCATATTGTTTTATCAGAGCCAGCTAATGCCCTGCTGACTAGCAGGATTCAATTAGTGTCTCCCAGGGGGGTTGTAACACTGATTTGTGGTGCAGAGCAGCAGAAGAATCCTGTCATGTGTTTATATGCTTTAAATCAGCTACAATTACCCCTGTCATTGCAAGCCAGACATAACCTGTGTTTTTTACGGGGAAGAGTGTCCTATCTAAACATCATCAGCATTTATTTTATTGACTGCTATCCTCAGTAAAAATAAGGTTGGTATACTATAAAGACAGGTTGTTTAAGCCAAAAGAAGGAGCTTTTTTGTTTGTTTAAAAAACAGTAATAATAAAGGGGGGAAAAAAGATGTAAAGCTCTCTATCTTGACATTTTCCTTGGTGGGAAGAGTCAGGAGAACCATTTGTGCCCTAATTTCTTACAGATGGGCGGAAACCTTAAATACTGGGCCAAGGCACACTGTCAGTAGCAGTTGGCAGGTGATGCCAACTGCATTTGGCATTACCTTTTACAGCCAGACTTTAATGTGGGTGCTGTGTTAGAAATCTGACTTCCAGAATGGTGCGAATTTGGGAGGTGGTGACTGCCTGCCAGTGAGGCTGATCCTGCTCTCATGGAAACCAAGCCAGACTCTTACCATCTTCAGCATGAAAACACTGGCAGCAGAAGGCATTTTGCACTCATGACACATTTCTCCAGAATGCTGCAGGATCATTAAATTCTTTTAAATGAGCACTTCTGCAACCCTATTCCTGTAGCTGCTGAAGTAACACTTCTAAACTGTTTCTACATTGAATAGTAAACCAGTGTCAGTAGCAACTCCTTTTTTTCCCCCCCTTATTTTCAGAGAAGATAAGGTTTGAATAGAAACATGTGGGAAGTGTATGGCAGCATCAGTGAGAAAATCTAGCTAGCAGGAGCAGTAGGAAAAAGTCAGCAATCCAAGCCCAGTTGTCTCCTGGAGCTCCTGGTATTACTACTGTTGGATGCCACATGGCCCAGTGTCACAGGGAGCTGTATTCTTTGTACCCCCTGCACTGCATTCGTGACCTGCTGCCCTCCTCTGTGAGAAAGCTGGTGTGTCAGAAACCCAGCTCATCCCTGGGCATCTCCTGGGAGTCAGATGCTACTGCCCAGGACTGCCACAAGCTGAAGTCTGAAAAAAATGAGTTTGTATTCAGAGAAAAACTAGTAAAAGTACAATATATTGTGCCATCCTATTTGATTGTTTCTGTCTATCTTGTGTTAACCGAGTGTCTCTTAAAAAAAATCAGGTTTTAATTGCATGTTTGCTCTGCTGGAGGAAAGATTGAGGGCTTAATCCCTCAATCCCTCAATTCTTCTTCCAGTGCTGTTCCTAGTCTAGTGAAATCTTTTTTTTGCTGTTCTGTTTTGTGCTGATAATGCCTAAAACTAGGAATGAGTGGACGAGTAACAACATAGATTGAAAACTGTTGCAGATTAAATACTTGCTCTGAATTCCCAGGAACTGGCTGAGCAATCTTCTTACAGCTTCATTAATTGGAAGGAGCTGTGTCCTCCTGAGGGTTGCCAAAGACATTTCCTTCAAAAGCTTCATGTTTGTAAAAGTGAAATAGAAAGAGGGAGAAAATTGAGGCTGGCTGTAGCAATAGAAGCTTAGTTTTATAAGAATTGTGCACATACTTCTTACATGGCTGTCGTAGACAGAACAGTGTGGCTCTTATGTAGGATGGGAAAGGGCAGGACATTGAATCTTTCAGAATGAAATGGGTTGTCATACTTGTGATAATACTCTGAAAATGGAATTTTCAGGAGATGTCTTTAGTGTTTTAAGAAGTTACATAGGTTTAGTAAGCATATATAAGATGTATGGTCTGTATAGTGTTGTACCTAGACCATGATTTCTGTTACTGATGGGCTGTGCGTTCAGTGGATATCAAAAAACTGGGATTTGCTTTGTGGATATTACTGTAATTAGTAGAGTAGGGGGGAGTTGGTGTTTACGTACCCAGTTGGAGGAGTGTATGTAATAGATACTCCTTTAGTTTCAGTATTTTTGTACTTAAAAGTTGGAAAAAAATTGTGACATGTAAAAGATAAAGAGAGGACAACTTGACCCTTAGCTGGAGGATAGATTAGCACATACATCCCAGATTAATAAGGAAACACATCCCAGATTAATAAGGAAACAGGTTCATGTTTGCTTTACAGAATTTTGAATCTAACTTTTTCTGAGCTGAGGAAGTTTTCTTTTAAAACAGCATCTTGACAGAAGCTGAGTATGTGCCATGTAGAGGTGGATAGTGTGTGGAGAGGAAAGAGGCAGATACATGTTCTTCAAGGGGTTGTGTGCCAAACCCAGCTATAAAACATCTTTCAACCCATTTATCTTTTTAATATCTTCAAGAAGGTAATTCACTTTGGCCAGGCAGTTGAATATAAAAAAAATCAGAAAGCTGAAATCCTTTTCTTTTTTTCAACAGAAGATGTGTAGTCCTACATATATAACACTGCTGCTTCTATAAAGAACTGAGATCTTTTGTGTATGTATGTCTTAAAAAATTAGGGTAACACTGAAAATTAGAAGTTCAAATTCAGTTTCTTCTTAAACAAAGCAATCATGACACACTATTTGAATATGCTAAACCTTTTTATTTGCTCACTTTTTTTAGTGCTACTGGATATGAAAAGGGTTTGGTTTCCACTTAAGCAGTAGTGGGGGCTTCTTTAGGCATCTCATGAAGTGGTCTTCTTCATCTCACCACCAGTCACCCACTGAGCACTGCTAGGTATTGTAGAAACCTAGGATGTTGAGATCAAGATATTGAAATCAGCCTGAGTGTTCTTGGCATTTTGATTCTAACCCAAATATATTTATGAATATGAGGTTCTTCCTGAACAAAGGGGTGGTGGTGTGCTGCTGTTCAGGTTTAGGTCTGCTGCTCTTTAGAGGAAGGGTCTGGAGTGCAAATCCTGTGCGGAGCAGCTGAGGGTACTGCAGTTGTTTATCTGGAGAAGAGGAGGCTCAGGGGGTACTTATTGGTCTCTACAACTGCCTGAAAGGAGGTTGTAGTGAGGTAGGGGTCAGTTTCATCTTCCAGGCAACCAACAATAGGACAAGGGAAATGTCTTTAAGTTGTGCCAAAGGAGGTTCAGATTGTATATTAGGAAGAGTTTTCGCTGAAAAGGTGGTTAAGCATTGGAACAGGGTGCCCAGGGAAGTGATGGGGTCACCATCCCTGGAAGTGTTCACAAAATCAGTAGACATGGCACTGTGTGATGACATGAGCATGGTTGGTTAAAGATTGGACTTGGTGATCTTGGAGGTCTTGTACAACCTTAGTGATTCTAGGGTTCTTTGATTTTATATGAAGCATCCCTATAGCCCTAGAATAATGTAGAATGGAAGGGATGTGTGGTGGTCCTATGGTCCAGCCCCTGGCTAGAGCAAGTCTTGTTTGAGTAGACAGCTGATGGCATTCCTTTAACATATTTCTAATGATGGAGATACAACAGTCTCTCTGAACAGTGTGTTCCAGCATTCAAAAAGCTCGTGGTAATTTTTTTCCTTATATTGAGTTGACCTTTCCCATTTTCCAGCTTATGTCTGCTGCCTCTTGTGCTTTCACTCTTTACCTCTGAGAAGAGCGTGGCTCCAATTTCGTGTGCATGTCATCAGGTAGTTTTAGACAGCAATACGATCTCCCCTGAGCATTGTACTTTCTCCCCTGAGCTCGTACATCTCCTGCAGCCCCTGCCTGCCCCCGTGTCCTCTGCTGCAGCTCTGGACCTGGCCACCTTCCCTCATCTCCCTCCAGTCAATCTTGTCCTGAGGAGCCCGGGATGGTGCCCACTGCATTCTCTTAAATGATGAGCAGCAGGGAAGACCACATCCCTGGACCTGCTGGCTACACTAGTGCCTCCCAGGATGAGGCTGGCCTTCTTTGCCATGGGGGACACTCTGCTAACTCACATCCAACGTGGTGTGCACTGGGACCCCCACACGTTTGTATGCTTTCCAGCTGATTAACCCCTGTGGTGTACTGGTGCACGAGGTTATTCCTTGCTGCGTGCAGGATTTAGCATTTGCCCTTGCTGAAATTTGTGTGGATGGTAGATAGCACTCAATGTCCACTTTGTATCATCATTTTTATCCACGGGGTCAGATTCATCCCTGTGGAGCACCTTGAGGGATGTGATTGTACCAGGTACAAGTGAGAGCAGAATTTGATCCTGTTGGTCTTTAGATTGCAGTCTGACATTACACCTGACCTGGTGTAACTGCAGCCAGCTACTGAAATGAAGAGCTTTGTTCTCTCCACAACTCAACCACAAGCTTCTGTTAATTTGCATATATCAAATTTAGTTGACTGTTCAGTCACAGAGTCAGATCAGCAATTTAAAGAATAGATGGCTCTCCATCTGCTCTGAAAAAAAACCAGAATATTTTCCTTTATCCCTCCCAGAAAGCTTGAATAACTTGCCCACAGCTGCATAGATTGAGACGTGGTGCAGAGAAAGACAAGACCAGGACGTGACCTTTTGGTATCAGCACACAGTTACCCTGGATTAGGCTGATGGTGATTTGATGTTTTACAATATAGTTTTATTGGTCACCTCCAGACTTTTTTCTGGGTTTGCAAATATTTTAGGCAGGTGGATGAAGCAAAATTCGTTGGGAAATGGATCATAGACGTATTAAAATTCTACAAGTCATTTGAGAGAGCTGCTTTAAAAATGCTCTTAATTCTCATTTTAAAAATAGATTGTCCAACTGTGAAAATCTCACTGAATATTTATTAAAGGATAAGTAGCTAATTAAAACCCTGTCCTGATTTCTACAATACCTAGCAATGTTCAGTGAGTGACTGGTGGTGAGATATCATTGTATTTGAAGGCAGATATGCTGCTCTTAGCTTAAAATTCTATATATAGTCCTGCTCACAACTTACAGAGCTCAGAAACTGAAACCTTGTTAATTGACTGTTACCACCTTCTGTTGTGCCTTCACTCATACTGGCACTGAAATGCTTGAGCAGAGCTGCCTGTGAAAGGGAGAGGTCAGCTGGTACAGAAAAACTGACAAATGTGTTGGGTATGAATTCCCAGTGAACAAGCCAGTGAAACAAACTTTGAGACTTATTTCTGGGTTTAGAAGACCTGTGAGGGTAGGAAATGGCCTTCTGTACCTTGGGGTGGACAGCTCCAAGGAATATTTCTCTGGGTTTTTTTAGAGCAAGATGTCTTGCATATTTGGAGAACAATAAAGAATCAAAATTGTTGCACACTCCCATTGGAGTGGAAAAGCAGTGTGGTTAGCTACTGAACTCTCAGAAAATAAACCAAGTATGATTTTATGGGCTAGGAAAGCCCCCACATGCCCTCTCATCTAAGGAGGCTCTGTGACTTGCTGTGTTGCCTGTGAGCTTTGGCTTGTTTGTAGGTGTCATCGGCCTGGTTCTGTCTTTGTGCCATAGGAAGTCAATAATCCTGTTCTTCTCTTCTAGTTTCAACTTGTCTCCTTTTAGATTGTCCAATTGCTTAGACAGTGATGAGATGAGCCAATTTGAACTGAGTGGTCCCTGCTTCTACTTTACTTGCTGCTTGATGCATCTGTTTGAGACGAGCTTCTGCGCTCAGTAGGAAGTTCAGCTGGATCTTTATTAGGTATATTCCTGAGTCAGGAAGATACCTTAACCTTACCTCTCCCTCCGGCTCCTAATATACTACATACAAGTTTGTTTAGTGGTCACAGTCCTTCTTTAGAGCAGTGAATTGCTCACAGCTCCAGCACATCACCATCCTCAGGATTATTAATGGTGCAAAGCCTGCTGTTTTACTGAGACATCTCATGAGAGCCCAGCTGAGTCATGAGCTGAACCCAGCCTTGGTTCCTATAGAGACTGTGGCAAAACACAGTTAAAGGTGCTGTCCTGCCCAGGGCATGCAACTGTGCATGGGAATGAAAGATGCCAGGGCAGTTGTATGGCACTGAGTGTGGTTGTGTGATGGTATCAGTGGAGCAGAGTGCTGGATTTGTGGGGGTTTCATTTGGAGCAGATTACCAGTGCTTATAATAAGCCTGTGCGTATCTGTAAATCAAGATGAGACATCTTCCTGAAAACATGTGGGAGACTGATTACAAGTTCTTGTCTCAGTTCAGGAATGGTTGAAATCCCTTGGCTTGTGTCTTTCCAGGTCTATTAGTAGTGCTAAGTTCTAGACTTGCTTTTGTAATATTTTGTTAAAATGAAAACATGATTAAATGATTTCTTTCACATTGGCAGTAGAAAACTAGGACAGCATTTGAATTATATCACTCAATTTTCGAGACAGTTTTTGCTAATTAGTCATGAATTTGTATTGTGTATCACATGTAATAATTTTTATTTAAATGTACGTATGTTTATTTGAATAAACTTTGGATTGGGCCAGATGACCTTCGGAGGTTCTTTCCAACCTCAGCTCTTCTGTGAGTTCATAAAACTTTTATTATTCCATGCACTATAGAAGTATCTCTGACTTGAAAAAGTATCAAAATCTATTGCAGACCACAGTTATGGCCTAAAAAGATAGTGTTGGGAGTTTTTTGGAATATATAACACAGAAGCTTGCTGCTGCTGCTGCATTGCTGCAAGACAGGACAGGTTTGCTCACTGGAGTGCAGCTCCATCACATCCTGTCTGTCACACCAGAGACAGTGTTGTCTTCTGGTTAGGTTACTGAGTAGAATTCATGGTACACAATCCTCTTTGAAACAGGTGGAAAGTTAGGCCTCCTGGATCTATAAAAACATGGTGTTGGACCTCGTTTTACCAGAGTCATGCATAGATCATTTACCTGGGTCAAAGACAAGGCAATTTTAAAGGCTATTTCCATAAATTATTTTTTCTTATGGCAACTTTAGTTAAGTGAGAAGGTGGGAAGTTTTTGGAGTATAAAGTCGTTGTCAAAGAGGAAAAAAAAGTCAAAAGCAGAATTCATTATCAGATATCAAAAAAGATAATATTTAAACTCTATGTGTCCTCATGATTTTTTAAATTATCACCAATGGTCCAAAATGGATGGCAGTGTTGAACACTTACTCAGCTAGTTTCAAATATATTTTAGTAACATTATATAGAAACAAAGGACAGCATTGCTTCTGTTCTTTTTCTAAGTAATAAAAAACTTCTTTTAAACGTAATTCAGATGTAAAATAAGCTTCTTAGGCAGTTTAGGGAGCAAAATAATGTTTACATTTAGTACAAAGTATCTGTGCAGCTTTTGTAGTAAAGACAACCTTGCAATTGGTATGAATTTTATAGCATTTGTAGGGGAATGCCATGCAGAGTTTTAATGAAATGTTAATGAAGTAGTCTGATCAGATGGACTTCACCATGAGGCAGGAGGTGTGTGTCATGTTTGTGCCCCACTTAAGCCATATTTAGATAGCTTGGATAGGGATTTGGTTGGACATGAGCCTTGGGTGGAGTGAAATGTGTTTCTAAGTCCTCACCATCCTTCGCTGCATATGAAGTGATTTGTCCATCTGGTTCCCTTAGAGAAAAAGCCTCAGTGGTTTCTGTGCCCAGACAAGGAAGTGCACAGCAGAGAGCTTTTTGTTTTAAGGACATTGATAAAAAGGAATGATTTAAGTGTAAGGAGAGCTGTTGTTGAGTAGGGAAAACAAGTAATGTAGACACTGTGGGTTTTATAACTGGGATAGATTTTTTCCTTTGAGAGTTCACTAACATTTGTTTTCTGAGCACATAGATTAAGAGAAAGACTTTGATGTGGTAGAAGTTGTGAGGACAAGTGCTGGTTTTTAATGTCTAAAAGTCATCACTCTTGTGCAGCTATTTAACAACATAAAAGCAGCTGCATTTGCCTCTACTTAACTCCCTGTAATGCCAATTTTATTTTCATTCTGTAACTGATCCTGTTAGTGATGAACCCTGGCTGATACTACATTTCTTAGATACACAACAATTTGGACTTGAGTTCTCACTGTGTTTTTGTATCTTTAGATATTTTTTTTTTTCCTAAGAAGCTGGAACCATCTGCATTTAAAGTTGTCTGTTTGATATGTTCCTTTGATACTTAAGCCTCTAAGTGGCTGGAAAACTGAATGAGATGGGCAAGCAGAGAAAAAGAAGCCAGAGTATAATCAGTTCTTTTATGGAAAGAGACTTAATTTTGGTAAAGGCGTGAGACTGTAACTGGTTTGCTTTTCTTTCTGCTGTTGTAGGTTGCCTTTCCCTGCGGGTGACCGGGTAACTTTTAATGGGAAGGAATGCATCTGCCAGAAATGTTCCCTGCCCCCTTCCAGCAGCTCTGGCTCTTTCCCTGTACAGAACCTGCGAAGTAAGTACGGATTTCTGCACTTTTCAGTCAGTGCTTCTCAGTCTGCACAGGTTTAAAGAACAGAATTTTGCACCAATATGTGTAACTGGAACTTCTACCACTCTGCTGCATAAGAGGTGTCATGAAATACGAGGTAGCCATGTGAAAAAGTATAGGGTGGTTTTTCAAGAAAGTCTGATATTAAAAAGAAACACAGATGGTGCCATTATAGGATTAACAAAAAAAAAATGGTTATAATGGACTAAATCAAATTATTTGGAGTAAAACATAATATAGATGTTAATATTTCTGAGGGTTTAGTCCATGTCCTGCTGAAATAAAATCCAATGAAAGATTTAATGACTCGTAAGTGTTCCAGTATTGCTTCAGAAAATATCCGTGGCAGGACTGCGTGGCTTAATACTACGCAGGAAGGGGTTTAATGTATGAAATGTCACTGGGGGACATTCACCTTGACCTCAGACTGTTGTGCACTATCAGAAGATACAAACACTGTGGGAAAGAAATGTGGTCCTTTCACACCAGCTTTTTTGCAGTAGATCATAGAAAGGTGGTGTTGCCCTGAACTCCATTCCTCCTCTGCTGTTTTGCTCATGAAGTGCTGCCACGCTATAAAAGTCCACCACTACCTTTTTGTAATTAAACAGCAGCAGCAATTCAGTTAAACAGCAAAGACAGAAATATTTTTAATGACTATCACGTCAAGCTGGATTCACCATGGCTGAGGAAGGGCCCCATGGGTTGCTCATTTTCCTGCATAAGGAATTTAGCCCACTTCTGGAAGAAACCTCTCCTTTTTTTTGTGTGTTTTCTTTTTCCCCCCACATTTCTTCACAGAAGTTTTCACCATCTCCTTTCTATAGTTCATCAGCAAAAGCTGCTGTGTGAATGCTCTGTGAGATGCTCTACTGATTCCTCTTGCTAATGCCATTCTCTTTTGGGGATAGGTTGGCCCTCTCCTTTAGCTGCTTTCTCTTGTCACTTATTCCAGAGATGGATTATCTTTGGCCATCTTTACTGTCTCCTTGTCATATGTGAAAACTGCCTTTGACTATAATGGACATTATTTGCCTCGTTGAGTACTGACAGAACAAGTTCATTTGATTATCTGTGATGCAGAGTCCTTTAATGTATTTACATTCCCTTTCTCTGTGCACACATGTACACCATGGAGAGTTTTTCTTGTCAGTGCACTTCCCTGGCTCTCTTGGGTCACTGCACTGAGTCTTCCCAGAGCACAGCTCTGCAAACCTCAGCAAACCACTTGCCTCAGAGGGAAACAGCACTGGGAGCACATCTTTGTGGCAAAACCTGACCTTGGAAAATAAAAGTTTAACTTTCCCCCAAATTAAATCTCAAACATATTTATTTAAATCTCAAATACTTATCTCTTTTAAATCCCATCAGAAATGGATGCAGTCTTTCTGTAGGGTTTAAATGGAACTGTTTGAGAGTCTTGATTCAAACTTGGATGATATCTGCCACACTTTAGACTGGACTTTTGAAAACACTGCTTTTCAAGCCATGTACTGAGGGAGGTGAGCTCCTACGTATAATGACTTCTCTAAGGGCATCCCTGGCCTGCAAGTAAATTGTGCCATGGTGTTGCCAGGATCCCAGATAAATATCGTCCTTTACCTGTGTATACTGTATCCTTTCTTATCTCTTCCTTACTCCTGTTTGCCCAGTGCCTTGCAGTGCAGCTCCAGGCCAGCATCTCCTGATTTCGTGGTGACATGCAGCTCCCAGCTGACCCCAGAGCTGGGAAGTTTATGGGACTCAGGAAGCTGGATAGCAAGGGTATAATCCCTCCTTGTGGTGGGGAATAGACCTTTGATGTGTCAATGGGAAGCAGTGCAGCACGAGTTCAGGGAGGTGTGTGCATGTTCATGTTGCAGGATATGTAAGGGTCTGACCAGTGACGGTACACAGAAAATTAGTGAAACATCCTATAAGATACTAAAGAATTTAGGAAACACTCAGATTAATATGTGAAAGAGCAATGTGTAATATCAGTTGTTTTCCAAGCACATACTCTTTAGGCTAGAACCAGTGTTTCAGGAATAAATAAGCATTGTCAGAGACATCCTGGTTGAACAGCAGAACTGAAAATCTAGAGTGGCTGGCTGTAGCTATGCTACATATTACAGAGAGCAGTGAATGGTGTGTCTCCTAGCAAGAGCTTTCTTGGAAAAGACCCTAACGCTTTAAACAAACAATTCTTTTTATTAGTGCACAAAATCAGATGACTTCAGGCAAACTTTCAAGGAACAAGTAGTACGTTACCCACTGTTACACTGGGTTTGTTCCTGCCTCAGAACTGGCTGATGTGTACCATGTGTGCTGCTCAGCAGCCTGTTCATCTCGGCAATGCTTTCAGAATATCTCTTGGCGACTCACTGAGCTCCCAACATCACTGCCCCCTCTGACAAGTCCTATTTTCATCCTCCCTTTTTGCTTCTGACCTCCTTCATGCATTCCATTTGGAAGAAATGAAGAATTTAAAATACTTGCTTTCTGCCTGAGTCCTTGAATTTTTTATTATCTAAGTACCTATGTATCTGTTTTGTTTTGTTTTGTTTTATAAAACAATAACTGTGAAAACCTCTTGTGACAGTGTTGATGTTGAGAGAGTACTCATGGAAGAATATCAACATGTAGCAGCAAATTGATGTGTTCTGCAGAGTTATTGCTTGAAATTAGTTGAGTCACCAAAGGATGCTGCATCCAAGATGGGAAGACAAGGGCGCTGCATCAGTAGGCACTGTTGGCATAGCAACCACAATATTTGCTGGTAATTATCTGGCACTTTACAGAGAAAACAGCATTTGGGAATAAAAAAAGTAGCTCACAAAATGCTGCATTTCTGCCCACCCAAGCTTAAACCAGATGAAAGGTGAATGACATCTGAGCACATGATGTATTCAGTTTATGAAATAAACCCTCAAGCAGTGAGATTAAATTAGATTTCCAGATGAATCCCCAGTACAGGGGAGATCACAAACAAATTTTTGATTGCAGTTAAACAATAGATACTGCAGGGACTAAAGCCAGGCACACACCCAAATGTTCTTTTTTATTAGCAAAACTCAAATGTTCTGATCTGTAGTGCACATGCTTTTGTGCTGGGCTTGTTACCACATATTGGTGCTCTAGAGGGTAACCTTAAAGAGACACGTTATTGCTCCCTCAATACATTCCAAATCCACTAAAGGAAAATATAAACTATGCTTTATCATTGTGTGCTCAGAAGTGAAATATTTACAATTTCACTTACACTGTCTCATTAGGGTCACGTAGCCAACTAAATACAATCTTAAATCAGAACGTTTTTAAGAGGACTGTTTAAATGTTTTAATGAGATCCTAGGTTTAGAGTTCTTTCTTAATAACTAGATAAATCTTTTTAATGCTTTTGCATAGCTTTCTCTTCCATGTAAGATATTGTTGTGGGTTTTTTTCTCTCCTGGCATCTCTGATTAAGTGTCTTTCAGGTTTTGTATTTTCTCTAGAAAATTGTTGGTATACCTGAAGAATTCCTAAAAGTACTATGTTTTTTTCCCACATGAAATGGAAGACATTTTATGGAGGATTAGAAGGATTACTGAGATATTGGTACTAGAAAATAGATAGACAGCCATCACTTTCACATATTACAATGTCACTAATGCCTCTTAAGTATGGATGTGTTTTTACTGGTTACAGGAAATTTCATACCAGAATTTCAGCTCGGGATTTTCATGGTTGCAAAAACAATTTTGAAATAATAAGTAGAGCTTGCAGATCCAGATGCAAAGTCTAATATGAAGAATCAGTTATCTGTTTTACTCTGGCTTTTTTTTTTATTTTATTGGCCTTAATTGCAATGCTTGAAAAATTAATCAGCAAAACTTCATATTTTTTAAACACAGTATAAATGAATTAAAATAAAGCCTAAATCACTAGGAAACTGAAGTCATCAGCTTTTTTCTTTGAACGATGCATGTCTTGTAGCAATGTCAGAGCATTCTAAGGGCAGCAACACTTGTCACCCATCAGTGAGCAGCCAGGGGTGAGCTATGGAGCCCTCGTGAGCTGTTACTGGCACCCTGATGGATCCTTGTACTGCCGTAAACAACTCTTGCATGACCACCTAAAGAATATGATTCACTCATTCGGATTTTTCTCTTGCAGACTGTGGGGGTTGTGGTTCAGAAATAAAAAATGGTCAGTCCTTGGTCGCCTTGGACAAACACTGGCATCTGGGCTGTTTTAAGTGCAATACATGTGGCAAGCTACTGAATGCAGAGTATATCAGCAAGTAAGTCAAAGAGCATTTTCACCTGTTTTCAGCATTCTTTTAATGCCAAATAATTAATTTATCATTGCCTACCCTTTATTTTTTGTTTATATGTGTTTGGAGAAATATAAGATATTAGAGATTATTGTCTAAATTATTATCTAAATTGTCTTTTAAAAAAATGAAATGGAGAAAAGTGGAAGTCACATTTGTCCGTTTACCTGCAATGAGACTTGACAAAGCAGCTATGCTATAGAGAGGCAGCAGGTGGAATATGTTTCTAAGACCCAAATGTATGCCCTTAGTTACCTATGATTTTGCTCTCTGTGATGCTGTAATGTGAACAAGCAGGTACTGTTCTATTTGTATTACATAAGCAGAAATGTTCACCACAGGTTCATTAAGGATGTACATATCATGCTTTTGTGCTGCTCCAGACCCTCGTGCTGTCAGGTTTGGACTGAATGTGATGACAGCACTGAGAAACAGCACAAAGCACGCACACACCAAGTCCCACGTCAACACTTTCATCAGGCCAGTGACATAGAGGCCTTTCACTGGCCAGGGCACCTGGGATTAATTTCTGCTTCAGAGAAGTCTGTTGCATTGAAATTTTCTTAAGCAACGAAGTAACTCAATCACCAGTGCACAGATATGATGGAGTTTCAGAGCCTACGTCCCACTGACTTTCAACAATTCTTTGGATTTAGATTAACACAAGTATAACATTTAATTTCACAGCTTGTGCTGGAGAACAATATTTATAAAAAGGGTGTTCTTAAACAAGTTTTGCATTGTCTCAGTGTTGTGCTACTCTGCTGTATTTTAGTACAATGCATTTTTTTGCTTGTTCTTTAATATAACCCCGCCATAAATTGTAATGATATAATTATTGTGAAATCTTATTTTTAAAAAGGCTAAATGCCAAATAAAATAACTCAAGATTAATTATTGTGATAACTTATAGGTTAGTCTCTAAAAAATCCAACTTGCATGCTATAAAATTAATTTCTGTGTTTCTCCAAGGAAATGTCTGATAAAATTATGCCTCTGCTAATAAATCTGTCTGATCATGGTCTGTTTTAGTAGAACAAACGAAAAATATTTAACTCTGTTAACTTGCACTTTGAAACACAAGAAGAATCTCCAGTTTCTTCTTAGAGCAATTTGTTTTCATTCATCAGTTTAATGGTCTAGATGTACAACTTAGTAAAATTGTAAAATGTAAAATTAACAGGTTCTTGTCAGGGCAATAATCCAAGTGTTCTGGTCCTGATGCTTTAAAATAAAAGCTGAGATTCCAGTTTTTATTCTTCATATCTCTGAATTGTATCTTAACTCTCTTGTGATGGTGAAATAGCTGGTCACATCATGCATGAACACATTGCTGCTCAGGCTGAATTCTTGTAGTCATTGCTGGCTTCTGTGGAGCACATTCCCAAGATGTTTGATCCATGACTGTCTTTAAGCAAGTCTAGTCAAGAATGTCAGTAGATTTAAATGTTTGTCAAAACTGGTTTACAGGCAAGATATTTGAGAAATTACTCTCTGCAGTCTCAGCTAAAGGATTAGGTAACACATATATCGGATGATACATAAATGGGATGAATTAGATGATAAGTAGAGGTGAAGAGTAATATGTAGAAATAACTATTTTTTCCACAGAGAAGGAAACACGTGGAAAAGTAAATGGGTAATATGATTAAACAGATGGTGTGAGGGTCTCAGAGACTGTGTGTTATGAGAGTGATGGCAGAGTTTAGCAACAAAGCAGAAAGGTGGTCCAAAATAGTTCATTAACGATTCAGTTTTTTACAGTATTAATAAATATGAGGTACTTGTGAGGTAGGAAGGTCCATAAATACCCTATGAAGTGTTGAAACATTGACAAACTTTAGATGCATAATCTCCTAGTAAAATGTAAGCCTACATAAAGCAACATCTGTATGGCCTGTCGTTCTTCCTTAGGGATGGTGTTCCATACTGCGAAACAGACTATCACGCCAAGTTTGGTATCAGATGTGACAACTGTGAAAAGTACATCACAGGAAGAGTGCTCGAGGTAAGGAGAACCTGTCATTCAAGCACATCTCAAAGCATACAAAAAGAGTAGCTCTTCTGTGTTTAGTCCTATGCTCACAAATGAGTGTTAATGCAACAGCTTAATGTTACTTTTATTAAATACCAGGAACTTTTTCTGTAATCTAGTTTTTCGTTTCTTCTGTTAATGATCTGGTAATACACAGAGTCCCTAAATGGATGTTTATGGTACTGGACAATGTCCAGGCAGCAGAAATAATACATTTGTTATCAGGCACATTTTAAAACGTGCGCTAAATTAATTTGTAATTTCTGCTTTTTGATTCTCTTTTATGTTCCCCAAAGATAGGATGAAGCTGTTGAAAAGTAAAATGAATTATTTGAACTGTGTTTTTGCACTCAGAAATGAACTCTGTGGCAGAGATTTTTGTTCACTTGTTGTTCTAAGTAGCAGGAGGTTGTTTAGTGTAGGTATAAGTTTATGCATTATGCAAAAATTTCCATATAACTGACCCAGTGTCACAAAATGAATGTATTCCTTTGATCTGAATAAAATTTCTCCTTGGATCTAAGTGTACTGTTACCCTGTCAATGTCATCGATTATCTACTTTTTTTTTTCTGCTTTTCCCTCTGTCTTGTGAAGTTCAAGCAGTACTGGAGTTAGGAAGAGTTGCTCAGTTCACTCTTCTCTCTTCATCAGCTAAGAAAGCCTGGAGAAGTCCCAAAGGACTTCCACCAGGGAAAAATCTGCTTGGAGTCACACAAAGACTTAACTATCCAAGTGGTGGACAATTATAACTTGTTAGGAACTGACAAACAAGTCTCCGTACTAGATGGGAATCTGTATTGGATGGGATGCTGTGGTGTTAACATTAGGCATGAGAGACTTTTCCATTAACAAATGCTTTTCCAGACCTCTCAGAAAAGAGATTTCTAAAAAGGAATTTGAAAGAGCTTTCTCACTTTTTCGCACACAGTTGTCTCAACTGGAAGAGGCAAAACAAAAGAAAATGTCTTAAAACCTTCAAAAATGTAAGAGGTGACCAGTGGAAGCTGTTACATGTTTTCAGAGATGGCAGCCTTTGACACTGAATGAAAGGGATTAAAAGGGGACAGGATTTGAAAATGAAGGTAATTAAGAGAGGTGAATACAGAAAGAAGAATTAAAGCTGTGGCAAATTTGAAGTGTAGTTATTCAGAGCAGTTTACAAGGGGTGGTTAATACTGAGATAGGAGAAGAACAGAAGCTCCAGTTTCTGTACGGACTCTCGGCTTCACAATATTGTGTTTTTCTGTCCAGGTTCTTGCCTTGAAATATGTACAAAAATGCTCTTTTTATTTGGTAATATTTTACCTGCAGTATGGTTAAACAGTAGCATGTGGTGTGACGCGACTAAGAACCGGTTCCTTACTATGTCTATGGGTAATAAAAAGAAAAAAAGTTTTAAAGATCTGCATAGTAACAGTACCAAGTGTGATTTGTGGGACCTTGGAGCACATGTGACTGAGTTGATTCTTCTGACTGCTTGGTGAGAGTTTACTGAATAGGAAGACAGTTCCTTGTTTTCATTGTAGATGGGCCAGTAACAAACTTGGGAAAAGCTAATTTTTGAAAGCTATTGTAGGAATTCTACCATGACAGATTACATATAATGGTTTTGGTTAGTGTGTGTGTGTGTCCCCCTCTCCTCTCCCTTCCCCAGCGTTGCTCTAAGGTCAGCTCAGTAGCACTGATTCTCATCTTGCTTTGGTACTAGTTCAGGCTGGGAGCTACTTTCATTGGTCTGTGGCATTTAACTGTGGAAAAAATACTGATGCAAGATTATGAAACCTTTAAAAAAAAGTAGATGAGGAGAAAGGACTTTCACCATCTGTAAAAGCACAGGCATGTCAGATAGTATCAATGTGGAACAGGAAAGATAGGATGACATTAGGATGGAGCAGGCAGTGGATTTGGATGGTTACAGTGATATTTAATGTCTGGACACTTGTTAGAATGACCTGAAAATTTTATGATCTGTAAACTTTTTTTCTATGGGATCATAGAAAACAGTATGTTGGTTTGTGTGCAACAGAGCTAATGAGGCTTGAACATGGGTGCACGTCACATGTCCTAGCATTCTGCTTCACAGTAGGTCTTGTTCCTCATAACATCTCCCAAGATCTCTGCTCCCATGCCCTCTGTTTTCCCATGACATATCTCAAGAGCTTTCTTTGCATTCCCACTGCCTGTTTACAAGCGGTGAGTCACACCATGAGCCTTCTTCCATGGTGATCAGCCTGGATTTCCATGAGTCTTGGGAATTCTGTAAGGGATCACTTAAAATGGCCATTGAGCTTCAATGTTGACCATGGAGAGCAGCTGGATGAGGAGTTAATGCACACACCTCGTTTCAGTAGGAAGCTAAACAGAAAGTCATGGCCTGAGCAGGCAGATTTGAAAGGACACAGAGACCGTGTCCGTAGCTAACGTGGTTAAGGCATTAGTTGTTTGTGTGCAGCAGATGGGCTTGTTCAAAAGGCTTGGAATTGGGGCTGATCTTTTCTCTCTCTCTGGTCTTAGTATCAAACTGGTTGTCCGTTTGTCACCAGCAGGCTAATTGATGTGTTTGTGTATCTCAGGGTCAGGAGGACAGAAAAAATACAAAGTAGTCATGCCTGTTCTTTTGTTGTAGAACATGTTTTTTGTGGAACTGTCTGGAATCCTGAAACGTTTTTCAAAAGTCAGTATTTCTTTTTACCATCTTGAATATTATCTGGAGAAACACAGAAACAATAGGTCAAATTGCTCTTAAAGTGGGGGGAAATCTTGACAGCAATACTTAGTAGGCAGAGAATACTCTCCCAAGGGAGCTGCTGGAAACGATCACTTAGAAAGTCTCATAACAGGATTGGACAAGGCACTGGAAAATCTACGTTAGGGAACAGTCTTGCAATGACAAAGGGAGGGACTATATGACCTAATAGGATTTTTTCCATCTCTGATTTCTGTGATAGTGTCAGGAGGACAGCTGCTTCCACAGCTATTCTGTGCCCAGATTTTATTATATTGTCTCTCTTCCAACACGTGTTCATTTTAAGTGTTTATTCAGCAGAAAGGAAGGGAGAGTCAACTAGTGTGAGTTACTGATAAGTTATAAAAATATGGCTGTTTTTTTGGGTTGTCAGCCAAATACAATGATGATTTAGTTACTTAAATTCTTTTCTCAGCCCATTTTCTGAGGGGCAGATTCATTCCATGTAGTAAATGGGCTTAAACACAGGATAGCTTTGTTTATAATTCCTTTCTTGTTTCTTTCTTCCCCTTGAGTCCACCTTGGCTTGCACCCATTCTCCCAGGGAACTTGTACTGGAAAAGCAATGAAAGGGGCTAAGCAGTTCATTTATGGAGATGATTAATTCTTCTATTGCTTTTAAAAGCAGTAGTTTTGCTGTTGTTTTTTTAAAAAAAAACCCCTACCCACCAGTGCATTTATGGGCAAGACTTGCTTTGTTTGTCAAGCATACAGAGCACTCTTAAATGCAAATCAGTCCTCTCCTAGAAATTGTTTTATTTTATCCCAGACCATATATATTGATAAACAGGCCAGCTTAAGTGAGGAGCAAGAGATTGCTGGAGGTTACTTTAGTAGCTTGACTTAAAATGCAGTGTGACTGAAAACATCTAGGGAGAGAAAGGGTTTATTTCAGTGCTTATGCTGTATCTGTGCTACCAATCCTGCAATAGTTATGATCATGCAATAGCACACATTTTAAAATAACAAGCCATTGATTTTTATGACCAGCCATTTCCTTTTTGTCATGTCGCGATTTATTTCTCTGCACTTAACCACTAAAAATATTTTTCTCCTTTTTTCTATTACAAGCAGTAACTTATTAGTTAAAATTTCAACTTATGCTAATGAATGTATCTCCTAATAAAGATGTGTAATTCTTTTTTTTTTTTAAAATACTATATTTCTTATGATAATTCAGAGCCTGTTGCATACCCCTTTCAATCAAGAAAACACTTCCCATTTCTTTCCTCATTTTTAATCAGTCTTTTAGCTGCGTTTTACTGGAGGAGGCAGAGATGTGTTGTCTGTCTCCCGGTCCTTCCCACTCAGCGGGTTGTGTAAAAGGTTTGGAAAGCTGTTGAGGTGCATGGCAAAGCTGTGTGACAGCCAGTGACTCCTCCTTGTCCTCTCCTGGAAGGCATGTCTGGGTTTCCTTAACATCTGATACTTAGAGAGGTGCTGGAATTGAGATGAAATTTCTATTTTTAAGTGATCCATGTATAGTTAAAAATGCTTTGGATAAGATTGATTTTTAGCTTTTTTTAGATTTTGTCCCCTTTAACTGATGAACTCTAAGGAGGATTTGTAGAAAGTAATCTTAGTTCCTTTCAACTTTTATTTTGCAAAACTGAGTGAACTCAATTTTCCTCTGCTCATAAAGTCAGCTCCAGGCTTTTCTGTTGATGCTGGTGGACCTTCTCACTGTGGATTCCTGCCTGGAACCACCCTCTCTCAGCATGGAGGAACACTGTACTCCAGACAACGCCTCACCACTGTCTTGTGCAGTGATAGTAACCCCTTCCACTCTTTCTAAAGAAAGTATTTTCCTGGTATATCTCACACTGGTGCAATTTTTTCTGTGAGTTCTTCAACGCTGACAGCCCATAGCGAGATATTACTTTGAGGGGAAGGGTTCACTTCATCTGCTGTTTCAGCTGGTAGTTTCCTATATTGTTAGAGAAAGCCTCTATATCCAAAGATAACCTTTAGTGGCAAACACAATATAGGCTGTGAGGCGGTCACGATTGCTTGGATGGGCAACTGCGTCTCATCGGTGGCCAAAATACTCCTCAGGGGTATTTTCAGCACTTGACTTTTATCTACAACTGTCCCATGATTCACAGCTACGTGACTGTGGTGTAAATGTGTGTTACAAGTGCTGTTAAAAATCACTTACAGCAGTTGGAACCATCTTTGTGTTTAGTGTCTGACATCCTAACACAGCAGCACGGCACTCAGTTTATGTGGAGGAGAAAGGGTTAACTTTTTACTGGTTTACATGTATGTGTAAATGTCTAGAAAACCATAATCAATATATGTTTTTACAATCTACTAATCACAATCATACGTTATTTTGAAATAAGGGAACAAATACAGTAGGCACTAGGCAGGAATGAGGCTAGAAATGTCAGTAATTTATATGTCAATTAAATGTCACTTATACGTCAGTGACTCATTAATTAAAACATGAATCTTATTTTTCATAGTTTGTTTTTTACTTTGCCCTAGGGTTGAGCTGATTTTGTTTGCAGCCACATCTACTTTGTAAATCGATTGCCTTTCCCTTTGCAAGAGTCTCAGTATAGCAGAGAGACAATACTAATTCTTTACAGCAGGGAGTACAAATTTCTGCCTGCAGTGTGGAAGAATGGTTCATTCTGCAATGTCTGTTACCCTGCTGTTTCATTAACAACAGGACCTACTGATGTGTGAAAGGTGCTTGAGAGGCTTATTATATAGGCATTAATAGTGAAACATGCAATAAGGGCGGCTCTGTCTGTACGAGCGAAGGGTTCCCTGTGCCATGGGCAGCCTCGGGAAGGCTGTCAGAGCGGCAAAAGGATCCAAGTGTCAGTGCTACCTTCGCTAGAAACTGCTCTCTACGCCAGTTTTCTCCCTTCGACAGAGAAGAAAGAAAACTGTTGGAAAGACACATCTAAATAAATCAGCATTAGCTTTTGCAAAAGGAGGCAATCTAAGGTAGGAAACGTTAACTAGCCCTTTCAATGCATAGTGTTTGCTGAGATGCAAGGCATTTTGCAGCTTGGGAATGGTCTCTGGTTCGATGCCACTTGCATTTTTCTGGGGCTGCTGACTTGTGAAGGCAGGTTAATCATCAGTGTGTTGTATCTGAATTTGGCCGGGTAAGTGTTAATTGACAGTTGACCTAGACTTTCTGTTTTAAAACAGGCATCATTAAAAGTACTGTGAGCAAGCAAATAAATAGCAATGAAAATGCTTTTTTTCCTTAGCTTTTAGCCTTTTCTGTAACCCAGTTATATTGGTTTAGATGAATTCACCTCATCTTTCTCCCAGTTTTAGCCTTTCCCTGTTTTGGCCACCTCTTCTCTCCAGAAATACAGAGCTATGCCTATCTGCATTTATTGTCTGAACTGCTAAAAACTCACAAATTGTTAATGTGTCAGGAGAAAACTATACATTAAACCAAACTTTTTGCATAGCTTTTACCTTGTAAATAATTTGTTAGGTTTATTGAAGAGCACTGAGTACCATTTGATGATAGCCTAAGACTGTTAAAATTTTTACCAAAGTAAAGGGTTCTGCAAACTATTTCTGAATAACATAGAAGAGTTTAGGATTTAAAGGAAACTGGTTGATGGAGAAGAAATAATGACTATTACAGTTTTTGTGGGAGATTTTTCATTTCTTTTTTCAGTTGCTTGCTTTTCTGTTGAGAATTCCTCCCACATGTATGGGGAAAGTCCTCAGTAGTTCTGCTGCGCATTTCTGCTTGTGTGGGTTTGTATGTGTTAGTTTTAGTGCATAGTTTGATTTTTCAGTCTGGCAGACACTTGTGATGTCCATTGCCTTTCCTCATTATGCAAAAATGTAGTACCAGTTAATTATCTTAAATTGTCTGAATTGACTAACTAAAGGATGAAAGGAGTGATTCCAGTAGTCACCCTGATACCTCCTGAGCCTCAGACCCCAGCAGCACAGTCTGCCAGCTACTCTGCCTCTCTAAGCCATGTGTTGCTGTGGTGATGCATTAATATCCAGTGCTATTTGCCAGCATTTGAATGTTCTGACAATGTCAAATGTGGCACTTCATGGATGTCTTCGGTCCCTCAGCCAATTATTTTGTGTATTCTTTCATTCCTGGTGGTCCTCTGACCCACGTCAGGGGAATGCTGCTGTTGCACAGCTCTGCAAAGCCCCGGACCTCCCCTGACCCAGTCAGCAGCACAAGCACCTGCCTCCAGCTCTATCCTGTAACCATGGCAGTGGTGCAGCAGTAAGTGCACTCAGTGACAATTGCCTTTGTTGATAAAGTATCTCCAGGAGGCTCTGGCCCATATGAAAACAGTTCAGCGCATCTGCTAATAGCAGGAGAGGAGCCTGTGACTCGTTTCTTGTAGCTTTAAGATTTTTTCATCCTACTAACCTTCAGCATTTTTCGTGCTTTTTCAAATTTCTTTTTTCTCCCCCAAAGTAAGAACTTCTGAATGGTACATTGAACTGGAAATATGTAGATTAAGTCTGAAAGTAGAAACTTCCTACTTTCAGGAAGGATTATTAGTGTCAGTTCTGCATGTGACAGCAGCATTTCCAGTCCCGGGTAAATCTGGTGATCCGGAATAGCAGTCCTTATTCAGGCACAGAATGAGAGACAGCTTCTGTTCTTAGATGTTTACAGCCCAGATCACCACGTTCAGCGTGAAAAGAGCTGTGCTGGCTTCCTCTGATAAATCGGGCTGTTTCTCCAGGGCTGTTCAATGTTGGTTGAGCTTCATTCCTCCCATCTGAAATGGGTGGGCTAAATGCACAGCTGCAAAGTCGAAAATTAAGGGGAGTATGTCTGCAAGTCATCTTGCTCCTTCTTCACTCCCTCTCTCCTATCAAGAGTTGGCATAAGTGAGAGCCAGCTGCAGCTTGTCTTGGCCCCTAGGTGGGTTTTAAAGAGTGGGAAAGGAAAGTGGAAAAGAAATAAAGGAGATTTGTTGAGCAAATGGAAAACAGAAGCCTCTTCCAGTCTCAGTGGGTGGCAAGAAAAATTGCAAAGCTGAGAAGAAAAAGACAAAAGAGGCAGATCACTCACTCCATAACAGAAACAACTGAGTGCAAAATCAGTGGTTTTAGGTATGACAGACCATTTTGGTTTGCAAGAACATTTACCAAATTCTGTAGAAAAAAATGCACTGTTGTCCTTTTCCAGATTTTACCTGATTGTGGCAGGGCTGAATTTGCTCCTGAGCCAGAACTTGTTTGCAGATGTCACAGAATGAGATTACAGTTGTACTAGTGCTATTTTTCCTTCTATTATATATTTTTTCTCAATTATCCCCCTTATGGTTTTTTAATTACTTTTATTTTCTCTCACAACCATTAGAAAAGTCTTCTTCTGAGAGTCCAATATTATAGTAAGTTGTTGTCATTCTGAGATAAATTCTCCTGTTGCTCCTACATTTGATCTGTACCTTATACCTGGAAGAATAAAGAGTGTGTGGGAAGTAATTAAAATGACTCAAATGTGGGTGGGAATTCTCAAGGCTCTGCAAAGCACAGCAGGATGAGCCAGAACCACGACAAGATGAAATAACTGTACATGTGAGATTGCTGAAGCTGTAAGTAATGCTGCAGGTGTGTGTAGTGAACATTTCATGTGACTGTTTCTTGGCTTCCACTAGGATGATAAATGAATCTGGTTGGGAGAAGATGAGGAGAATGATTGATACAAAACATTACACTGCATTTACAGTGGTGTAAATCCTGATGAAAACGGTTCATTGCTCTGGCACGCTGTTGAAGTGACTCAGTGGTGAGTCAGGTCCGCTGTGACTAAGAGAATTAGTAAGAGTTTTTCTCCACAGAATTCTGTCTTTGACTTCTGTCTCTCACACTTTTTTCTCCTCAATGCTGTTGTATGACATAAACAATAGATATTTTGCCAAATACCTCTGCCTTGACAGAGGTTGCCTGTCCCTTCAAACTCAGTAGATGATGCGACAGTTGTTTACTAACTTAACCGTTACTGTATACAACTACTACTGAGTAGTTCTTTGAGTTCTTCTGTTGCATATGCAAAACTCTGGCTTTGCTAGAAGTGTGAATGGAGATTTTATGTGATTCCACTTAAAACTGGTAACTGAGCAGAGTGTTCTATTCCAAGAACAAAGGTAATTTTCTGAGTAGCATCACTCTAATTTGAAAATACCCCTTAGAATTCAGTTTATGGAGACCAGTATAGTCCTTGTAATATGCCACAATGTGGATGCAGTGGCCGAGTTATCATGATAACACTTGATGGTGCAGTGCTGTGCACCTTCTTCATGGTACTCCTGAGAAAGACAGGACAAACATCTGAGCCCTAGATTTTCCACAGCCTTTTGGATTAAATGCACATTCTGCAATGTGTGTTGAAGCGCTGGCCAAGAGCAGGAGGGTTGTATTAACACGTGGGAATGAGCAAGAACAACCCCTGATTGGGTTTGCCTAATTGGTGGAATAACTTGATAGGAAAATTTTCTAAGCCAGTTCTGTGCTGTTAGGTCAGAGAGTTATTAGATAATATGTAATGTAGTTCTGGGAGCAGGAATTAAAACCTTATCTCAGCCAAAGTCAGGGAACTGCATTTACTTACAGAAAATGTGAATTTGCCTTTGTAAATCAATGCAGTGACTGATTGGGCTATTTAACAACAAAATGCTGTATCTCATTCAAAAACTTTATTAAATTTCATAAAGATAAATATCTGGAGTTCCTTTTTATACCTTTGCTTCATTATCAGTTTCCTGTACATTCCTGGCACCTAAGAAAGAGCACAATTCCTTCACATAATGGCTTAATATCTCAGTAAAAACTGTCATTTGGGGAATGAAGGAAGAAGTATAAACAGGATTAATTAAATATCCACTAAAGGAGTTCAGTGATTTTCCACCTTTTTTATTTATATACTCTGAAAAAAAATATTCCCAGTGCAAGTACATGCTCCTCAATGTTGAGTTTAAAATGAGAGATAATGGAGCAGATATGAAATGATAGATAATGGGAGCAGAACAGAGCCAGCAGATCTTTAAAGAAGTCTTCCACAAAGCACAAGAACTAGCAATGGGAGTTTGGTGGAGGACTACCATGACAGTTGAGGGGCTGGAGCACATATCCTGAGTAGATGCTCAAGGAGCTGAACTTGTTCAGCATAAGAAAGTGATGGCTTTAACGGGACCTAATTGTAGTGTTCCCATACCTGTGAGGAGGCCCTTGAGTTTGTTGAGATAAGCACCTTACTGAGGCACATGGTGGGAGGGCAGGAGACAACTGTCACAAACTGAAAGAAGGGAGGGTCTGACTGGATAAAAAGGAAAAAGAAAATTAACAAAGAATAACTAAGAATAACTACTATCCATTGGAGCAATATTCTCAGAGGTTATGCAGTCTCCATCCTTGGAGGTTTTCAGGATTCAACTGAAAAAATTCCTGAGCGGACTGATCTGAATTGAACTGCGTTGAGCAGGAGGTTGGATTAGATGACTTCCTGAGGTCTTTCCCAACCTGAATTATTCTATCATTCTGTGGTCACTTGCACACTTCCTGACTTTAAACTGAACTATATTTCTATTGTCTGTACTGTGAAGTTTACCTGAAGGAATCTCAGTGCCCTTTAGTGAATGAATGGGAATGTCCGCATGAATGGAAATTACTCAGAAAATGGAGACAAAACATAGAAAAGACAATAATTCATTCTCTAGTCAAAGTTTTGCACTTTCACCCATCCTTACATTGCCTAAGTATTTTTCCCCTTCCCATCCCATACAAATAGTAACTTCCCTGCATTTAAAAAGCAACAGTAGTTAAGTCATATGTCTTCTATAAGATCTTTAATCCTCCGTTTCTGGTTGAGAAGCTGCCTGATGGAAAGGCTTATTGACTGTCGGTGCTTTTGTGCTTTATTCTGTTTCCCTTTGCTTGAACAGGTGGTTGTCTGGTGATGACACAACTCTCCAACAAATTTGTTCCGTGCGAAAAGCTTTTAACTAAGAATGCTTTATACCAGTCTTCTGCGGGCTTTGTTTGTGGGTCAGGCAGCTGCACCATGCCTTTGCATACCCACCAGCTCAGTGTTTTGTAGGCTGTTTTTCATTATTTCTATTCAGGATAGGATACAGTTAGGACTTGGAGATTTTAGTGTATGAGGTTGGCAGGATTTGGATCTACCTCAATAGACAACACTTAGTGATAATGAGGAACTATTATAGTAACTATATTGCATTATACACTCAAAATGGAAAATATGCTTTGATATGATTGAATCATTGCAGCAATCTAACCTTTTGTCACTTCCACAAACTCTTTACTCCCAGCAATAAAAGATGTCCATTACCACTATGCATTTTGAGAACAAGATAGATTTTTTAATTTATTTTTTAAAAAATTTTTACAGGAAAAAGTTTACTGATAGCTTTTAATTCTCAGGAAAAGAATCAGATAGTTGTAAGTTTATCTAGCATATTAAACAATTTTCTGTACTTTCTATCTTCCCTTTACTAACTACTTCATTGAGTAATGCAGTGAGATAGGATGTACTTAGACTTCAGTGATGAATCAGACATCAGAAATCTTGAGTCTTCATTCCAGGACTCAGCTCACGCTCTGAGCTTTAGGCTGCTCAATCCCTCGTGTGTCAATCCATAAGCAGTTGTCGCTCATCAACTGCAGTAAAAAATTACACTTATCACAGTTCTAGGAAGAGCATGAGAGGCCAGACAAGCAATGTCATTGTGATAGAGTTACAATTATTGTGTATATAATCTTTTATATATTCTACTACTTCATCAGTTATGGCAGCCATAGCCAGAAAATGAGCAGAGTTTTTTGCTGAGCTGTCTGCAATAATGTAATATATTTTTCCTGAGTGATGACAGGTAATTTAAAACTCAAACTTAACCAGTTAAGGTTATTACTTTGGTATAAATTACTCTAGTTTTGCTAGCGCTGCATGTTTTCCAGGCCTGGTGATCATACTACTCTGAAGAATTTAGAATAACACCCCTTACTGTCTTCAAATTGTGCTTTGAATGATACAACTCACATTTGTCACATCAGGTTCATTCTCCTTTTACTTAGTTCAAGCCCTGAAGTTACGAGAAATGAGAAAAGGTGGTTGTATGTACTTTGTTGCAGAGCTTTCTGTCCCTGTTTTAAGTGGATGTGGGTTTGTCTGTCGGTGTGCTTTGGGACAGGTTGCAACATTGCAATGGTCCCTGTGCTCCCAGCGAGGACTGCAGGAGGTCCTTGGCTCCCCTGGTAAAACATTCCTCATGCTGATCAGCCCAGAAGGCTCTTCTTTCTCTGCAGAGACTTCACATTCAAAGGGGTCTCTCATACCTAAAGAGAAGGAAGTAGCTCATAATACTTTGTCTCAGAGTGTTGAGGGCTGTTTTGACTGCGCTTTAAATTACACACTAAGACTACAGCTCGGTGATTGTGGAAAGCTGGTGCATAGTCAGTTGAAGAAAAATTAAATTGTTGGTAATGTACTGTGTTACTAAGGACACAGTTTGGTATTCAGGTTTGAGGTAATCTCAGCTGAAAATTAGTCTTCAAATGGATCTTCACAATAATACTATCTTCACATCTGGGTGCCTGGGCACAGAGACCTGGTGCAGTCTTGAAGCAAATGTAGGTTATTGAGGAGGTTTTCTACAATCTACTACTTGAACCATAAGAGATCTTTCAGAGATGAATGTCGCTTCTTCTGTGCTTTGTGTGTGTGTTGGTATTTTATTAAACACTGAGACAACAATCTGTCCAACTAAGCTTTCAAACTGTGCAAAGAAGAAGTAACCATATGGTTAGGAATTTGTTTGCTGCATTGAACTACCTCACATCAATATAAGCAAAAAGAGAAAAAATGATGAGGCCTTTATTACAACTCTTCCAAAACCAATATCTGCTGCCCTAAGCTTATAAAATACCTGGGTTCTGCTGGAACCAATTATTTGTCTATGACATGAAGCCCCTGAAATTGAAGCCTTTGATGAATTGATGAAAGCCTCCTTGGCATTTACCCAAGAGACTCTATAATTCAGACTCAGGTCCTAGGTTTGAATATAATTTATAATATCTGATCAGAGTAACTGCATGTACGTATCAATAAATAGTGTTAGTTAATTCCTGCATCAACTGCCGAGCCTCAGGTTCAGCTAGCATCTCTCATTTAGAAATGTGGTGTGGTATGTTTTCAATACTTCCAAGTGATGAAGAGTCTGCTATGTCTTGTCTTCTGTGCTTTGATTAGAAGAAGAACAAAGTTTTAAAAAATTTTAAAAGAGGCAACAAAAGCCACTGTCAGCACTTAGACTTATATGAAAATTTTTGAGTTTGTCCCATTTTAATTCAGAGATAATTATGCAAAATCCATTGGAGTACTCCTGGTGTGATCATCAGCAAAAGTGTCATTACACTTTTCTCCCCTAATTTTTCTGTTACAGTTGTGTTTAAGTCATAGGTCTTTCTGTGCCATTCTATACTTAGCTGATATTACTGACTATGCAAAGTGAATTAAAATTATGTATTTGTACTGTTAAATTTGGGGAAATAGACTTTGTTCTGTGATGCATCCAGGTTATCTGAGAATTTGTCCTGGCAGTTTATTTTAGCAAAGAAGTAATTGAATTCCCTTAGAGAATGTTAGCCTGGGAATTGTATCAGCTGTGCTAAGTCAGTTGAGTTATTGAGGCTATGCATTCCATTAGCAATGCTTGTGCAGTACAAACCTTCCAAGGGAAGTTATATTTCTTTTCATTTTGATAGGCCAAACATAAGTTTATCTGGTGATAATTTAATACCCTTCTGTGCTTAAACACCTGCACTAAGGCAAGGAATTTTAAGCCTTAAGTTTAAGCTCAATACTGATACTTTGTGGTCTGGAACTTTAAAGCTGTCATCACAGATAGTAGTAACCATCTTCCATGTCTAAAATTGCAAAAATCACTCTGAAATCTGCACAAATGATATAAAAAGAGTGAACTGGAGTAGAGCTGTTTTCAAAATGGCAGTTCTGAAGTGATGTGTTGCTTTGCTCTATTGCCAATCTGAAATGTTGCAGCAGACTTTCAGGAGTGAATCAAATTAACACTGATGGAATAAAACCAGAGTTTCTTTAACCTAGATTTTCTGCACTCCTATGATTGATATTGTGAATGGCAAAATAGCCTCCATACACAGAAGACATTCTTTAATGTAAATACCTCTGAAAGCTTTGAAATTTAGCGAATGGGAAGGACTAGAAAAGCCATCTTTGTAGTAACAGGGCTAAATTTCTAGACTGATAGAAGGGAATTTACAGTGCAGTGCTGTGAGAGCCTGTTTACATGCTGAAGGCAGAGGGGCAATAGTTGACAGTAGTTTCTTGAAGGCACACACAATCCTAGTAGCACTTTCAATGTTTTTCAGGTAAGCAGGTTATGACTCATTCTACATGGACCAAAATTTGTGTGTTTTTAACTCCAGGAGAATTTCTATTGAAGTCTGACTTAGCTTAATCTTAAGTTAAACCTAGTTTTCTTTAGCTCTAAGCTGTAGAGTTACTTGGTCTCCTGGCTTTTGTTCCTAGTGGAAATGACATTGACCATTTAAAACCATTTAAACCATGGGCAATTCTGTCCAGCATGGAAGAGTGTGGGGTCAAAGAGGAGAAAGGAGATGCCAAGATTTGGCTTTCAGTTCTGTAGGAATTTTGGAGAGTGAGGAGTTTTGGGAGCATGTGCAAGAGCAGTCTTTAGGATGCTGAACTCTGTTTTGTGTGTGCCATCTGAAAGATGGGCTGGGAGTGTGGTTTGGAGAGACTGGCCCATGTTGTTCACTCAGCAGAGCACAACTCCCTGAGTGCTGTTGTTATCACTGGTTCAAGCCAACATTGCAGGTAATTGAGAATTTAAATATATGAAAATTGATAAGTTGCTAAGCAGTTCTGAGCAAATTGAGGGCTCAGTCCTGTTCTCATTCCAGTCAATGAAAATGGTGGTATTAAATTATGTGGATTAATCTCTGAACAGATGGCAAAACACTTGGCCTGTCTATGTGAGGGTGTCAGTGCACAGTACCCAAAACTGCCAGCTCTGAACTTACAGTCCTGTAGCAGACTGCACACATTCCCCGTGAAACTCCTTAGTACAAGTTACCTGCAGGACACTTCCAAAGCAGCTACAAACATTCCTTGCACATAATGGTTTTGGGTGAGCGTTAAGATTATATATTCAGTCGACACATGATGAACATATGGTTGAGTTGCAAATCCGTGCTCAAGGTTATGACCTCCCAAATTCCTCTTGCAGGTAAGAGCTACCTTGCACTTGGTTTACAAGTATGATCAAATGTGTTCATTGCATAAATTTGTTTCTACCCTGTAAATTCAGAGACTTAACTGTTGCACATTAACTTTTTCTTTGCTTTGTGTAGGCAAGACCATAATTGCATTTTAAAGCATGAATTGTCTACAATGAAAAATTTGCATTGTGGTTGTAGGAGGCTGTTGAACTAATTGTCATTAACTAATTAAATTAATAATATTCAAGAGACTGAAAGAAAAACTGCTAAATTGATCAATATTTAGCATTAATCATCTGTACCTTCTTTCCAAACAGGCAGGAGAAAAGCATTATCACCCAACCTGCGCACGATGTGTCAGGTGCAATCAGATGTTTGCAGAAGGAGAAGAAATGTATCTTCAAGGTAAATCAAACAAACAAAAAATGAAACAGTTACCCTTGGCTCTCTGGCCCCCTCCTGTTTACTCACACCATAGGCTTGCACAGGAGAAATTCAGTGTTACAGAAGGACTTGTGCAATAAAATATGCAATGGGAAAAATGTTATTTAACATAAGTATGAGCTGAAATCCTTTGTACATAGCAACTTTTAGCTCTACTAAACTGATCAAAGAAAACTGCCTACACAGTTAAATACAGGGGCAAACACCAGAGAAAATGAAGGCTTTTGCATATGTCTTTGACTGGCAGTATCTTTTCAAAGTAAAACGGAAAAGAGAAACTCTGCAAGGCTGGTGTATTATCCTAAAATCACATACCTACCCAGATCTGTGTTTACAACTTTGCAATTGTCCATGGTTTTCTAGAAGCATACTTTGAAATTTTTCCTTAAGATGGAAAAGTTAGACTTTATTTAAAACACAATAGTGGTCACAGTAAGATCTAATTATGGTTTAGTACTCTATTTTAAATGTTAATTTTATTGTCACTTTGGTTTGCAGCAAGACTAGCTCATTAAAGGACATAGTGATACTTGTCTGTCCTCATGAATTCTCCCTCAGGAGCCAGAAAATGCTGCAGTTCTTCCAGTTGAAAAGGATCTTAGCAGTACTAAAATCCCATATGAAATCACTGCTTTAAAAACGTACATCAAACTACAAATCTGTTTCTAGATTTCAAACCCTCTGAAACTTGTTTGCAAGTCAATCTTCTTTTTAAGTTCCATTTGTTGTAAGGGTGGATATTTGTTAGGGTTTGTTCTGATTATTAGTTCAAATAATAGCAAGGTACGTTCATGTTCTGTTAAGTTGGATGTATCTTACTGTGTTTTCTGATGCATGAAGTGTTCATACCAGCTGGTATGTCATACCCTTTTTGTCTTCACATGGAGAGCAGTGTCCATTAGAAACAGGTGTTAATATCATGAAAGATCTATGATTGGTTATTTGGACTACCTAACCTGTTAGATAATAAAAAGTGTCAGAGCCCAGGGCTTTATAACATGTTCTTCTTGCTCTTAATAAACTACTGTAAAGTTCCTTTAGGTGTTGCATGTTCCTTAGCAGAAATTTTCAGTGGTCATCCAAAGACAACTTTTGGGTGAAGGGACTTCTTTCCTTCAATGTGGAAAAGTTTCCCAGCCAGTGTTCCTTGGCTATAGACAGGAGTAGTTAAAAAAGAAAAAAAAGTGATCTAAATACTTCTTAAATCCGTTGGGATAATTTACAGCAATTAATGGGACAAATGGGGCAAGCTCAGATCCATTTGTAGGTGGAAGATAACTTAGAATTAAATTTAAAGGTGCTATAAAAGTGTTTCTTAGTTGTTCAGTAACAAAAAACATCAGTAACATAGTAAACATAATTTATCTGGTCTATACTTATAGGTACTCTTTTACTGCAAGAGTCTGGGTTCATCTGGGTTGTTTTTGTGAAATAAATTCTAATGATCTCCATCTGTCTTCTGGGAAATAGACTTTCTGTTTCTATCTTGTTTCCAAAATCCACTAGTTAGAAAACTATCAAACTGCTGTGAAAACATAGCATTTCCAATAACTCTTCTTGGTGCTCTCCACCCAGTATAAACATTAAATATTTATTACACAAAGGTTCTCAACTTCCCATTTAGTCAGGCATAAGTTGCAGTGCACTCACATTATTTAACTCTGGAGCTTTAATTTGTGGTGTGTCTGAGCTCAGACTGGCATAAATATAAAGGTTCCTTCTTACTATTAAAACTTGCGAATACTTATTTTATTTTATATCATTATACACATTCCATTTCCACTGAACACTATTTTGAACATCATGTTCAACTTTTTGAAATACTTTTTGCTTTTGTGACTAGTGCAAAACTGTTCCAGTTTCTATCTCACATTCATTGTTTACTTACATCGCTTCAAAATCCTCATTTCAGTACTGCTTCCTCCAGGATGGATATTCCCCTGAATTTACGCAGTGCCTTAGTATTTGACTTACCAAAGACAAACATATGGGAAGTGCAAGATCAGAACAGTGAGTAAGTGATAGACAGACTGGATTTTCAGCTAGGGTTACATGGCACAGGGCTATTCCATCCCACCACGGCGTGCTACTGCGTATGACCCAAGGCAGAATATTTCAAGAATATGTATTATAAGAGTGCAGGAAATTCTAACTATATGTAAAGAAAAAAATTACCATGAAACAGGTTGCCCAAAGATGATGTAAGATCTCCATCCTTGGAGACAGGCAGAGCCCAGCTGGACACAGGCCTGCCTGCTGTAATGGGACCTGCCCAGAGCAGGAGGTTGGACTGAAGGAACTCCAGAGATCCCATATCACACTTCTTAGGACTCAGATTTTGGTGTTGATCTCCCATGTTGAAGTACATGTAGCTTTGTGAAGTCTTTTAAATGTCTGTGATGAGGCTCACTGGTATGGGGAGGTTGTCAGTTTGACCTTTGAAAATATCCGTGCACTAACAGGGGAAGTAGTCAGTAAGCTACGTCTTATCAAACCCTACTGGAAGTTTTAATAAGTTCTTATTTTGAAATTTTGAAGGTTCTTATCATGGAACTACGTTAAGCAGAACTTTAAATTTACTTTACAGGAACATCCATTTGGCATCCAGTTTGTAGACAGGCTGCAAAGGCTGAAGAAAAAAACAAGGTAAAAAGACTGTGTTTTATGCAGTGTTATTTGATTGACATATTATTCTCTATCCTTTTTTCTTTTTTTTTTTTTTTTTTTTGCTGCAGGCTTCGAGGGAAGAGTTTGGAAATTTTTCACTACTGTAATTTTAAAATTTATATGATGGAAATCTAGTTGGCTAATGAAGTGTAATCATGTAATGTAAATATTCTGCTTTTAATCAGTGATTAAAGCTATAGATTTAGGAGATTATTGACCTAAGAGTTTTATATATAAGCTGAATAAGGAAAAATGTAAAAATATAAATAAGAAAAAAAAAGTTAATTTTTTACTTCTGTCTGATTATGATGTTTTCAGTTCATGACCTCTTCTCTTTTCATGTGGCTCTGAACTTAAAAGATCAGAGGACTTTCACTTTATTTGTTTTTACAAAAAAGGAAATCTCCTTGGAGCTTCTTTTTTATTATTTGTTTCTAAAATGTTGGCAAGCCAGCCACAATTTAATTTCATCTCTGGCTTTAAGTATCTCCTTAAGTTGGATGATTGTGCACCTCTTTGTGTGCAAGGGGGAAAGGAGAGAATTCTGGCAACTTGAATAATTACAAGATCATCAGATAAATAAACTATCCCTAGGACACGAAGAATTAATGATCCTTCTGAAGTGGTGGGAGTGAGTTACAACTGTCTCATTTAATGTAGAGGCCAAGTGTGGCTTTTCCACTTCTGATGTTCTCTGATGCTCCAAGTGGTACCCTTGTTCAAAGCAGCTCTGCTTTGGTTCAAGGCTTGGAGGAAGGCACGTGGGACAAGTCAGAACAGCAGGCAGCAGCCATAAAAAGATTGTTAAATCTGGTGTGTTAGAAAGTCCAACTTTGACTAAATTACAGTTCAAAAAAAAAAATTTGTTTGGGCTTTACCCTAAAGGATCTTGGCTGTGGTTTTCGTACTCATATGTTTGGGAAGTGATTGCTCTGGTGTTCTTTATGACAAGCTCTGAATATCAAATAATTTTCTCGAGCCTAGCAGTTTTTCTTTTCTGTTGAGTTTTTCCTATTTTCTTATCTCTATGCTCATTATTGAAAAAATAAAACCAGAAGGAAGGATACCGTTTCAAAGAGAGTAATAATGAACTTTTCAACATAACTTGTAAAGTTTGGAATGGGATCAACTGCTTGAGAAATTTGCTGTTCAACCTTGCAGTTTGTTGTTTTTAAGTTCTCTTCCTATATATAGATATATGAACAGCATGTAATTAAAGTAGGTGGCAAAGGCAAAAGGAGAAAGTGGCAGCATGCTCCAAAACTTTGGAGATGGAGTGGAGGGGAAAAAGAAGTTGTGAAAGACAGTGACAGCATAAAGAAAGATGATGGAAGAGTGAGATTTTAAGCAGAAGGGAGGAAGCTGGAAAAGGCAGGAGAAATCAAAGCAGCTAGAGAAAGTAAGATTTCTAAAAAGGCATATAGGGAAAAGAGGCAGGTGGAAGAAGAAAAACGTGTAGTACAGAAAATGAACTAACAGAGGCAATAGAGTCAACAAAGGTGTGAGGTTTTATTGAAAAAGCTGGGAGATGATGTGCAGCAGGCATGGATGGGGATGCCAAAAGAAGTAATGGATCATGAAAAGAGTAAAGAACATGTGTGAGATGTGAGATGTCTCATATCCAGTTCTTCAGCCACCAGTGTCCTCCAAGTCCTTTTTCTCCCTTCACCACCCAGTTTCTGGAGGTGGTATTGGAGATTGCCCTGACCCAGGTGCAGGACCTTGCACTTTGCCTTGTTGAATTTGATGAGGTTTGCATGGCCCCACTTCCCAAGCCTATCAGGATCCCTCTGGATGGCATCCCTTCCCTCCAGCCTGCTGTCCCCACCACACGGCTGGGTGTTGTCTCTAGGTTTGCCAAGGATATGCTCAATCCCACTGTCTGTGTCATGGATGAAGATATTAAGCATTACTGGTCCCAGTATGGACCCTTGAAGGACACCACTTGTTACTGGTTTCCACTTGGCCAGTTCAAAGAGGTTACTGGAAATGTGCAAGGCTCATGCTAGGAACTCCAGTAACTGTGGTGCCAAGGGAATGCCCTGATTGGGCTCTTCCAAGGGCTGTCAGGAAAGAAGGACTCACCCCTTGTCTACCCTTGGAAAGACCCAGAGCTTGCGGGGAACCTCTGGAGGTCATCTTGTCCAACCCCTCTGCTGCAGCTTGGCTGCCTGGAGCCAGATGCTGGTGACCATGGGCACAGGACACAGAAAGAAGCTCTGAAGCTTTATCTGGGAATCCTGAGCTTAATCCAGACCTGTCGTGTGACTTTAACAGGGTTCAAAACATTGGAATAGCGCAATTTTCTAAACTTATTTTTATCTTCTGCTTTGGGTGGCCTGTAGGGACGTCGTGAAAGAGAAATATGGTTTGTACATGACATCGGTGCCTTGGTGACGCTTTCATGTCATTTACACAAGTTCTAGAAAACTGAAAAGTGCTTTAGCTATGCAGAAGAGGTGTTTAAGTAGACTGGCTGTGGTAAATTATCGTCTCAATGTCAACCAGGACCTCCAGGTCCCTTTCCATTGTGTTCACTGGGAGGGAATGGCATGGCATGGCAACATGACGTGTTTCAGACACCATGTAGAATGGTTTGATGGCATAGCCTTGGAATAAAAATGTTGCCACTGTATCCTCTTGCAACCTGACCTGTCTCTGATAGTGCCCAAAGGCTCTCCTGGCACTCCAGAAATGCTCTGGGTCATTTTGGTCTGAAGAGCAGGGAAAAGAAAGCCATGTGTGAAACAATTCTTGCATTTTTAAAAGGTTAAATTGATTTTCTGAAAGTGTTCTTTTATTTTTAACTCCACGTTTTGAACTCTCTATAATATGTCATTTTTGAGTGATAAAGATTGAATTAAATTAAATGTCTTGTATGCTTCTTTTTAAAATAACAGTTATATTATCTTTGACTCTCCTGTATTTCCTATCTATTTCACTTCTCCTGCCATAGGAAACTAGGACTTCCTCCGAGAGTATTATTTCTGTACCTGCTTCAAGTACATCAGGTTCCCCAAGCCGTGTGATCTATGTGAGTATTTCACAGTGAAATTTGTTCTGTGGGATGGGGGAAACCTTGTGCTTCCTCCTACAGTTTAGCACGTTACGTGGAAAGTTAGTGTCTCCAAAGCACTGTAGTTGGTGCTTCCTCTGAAATGGAATTACTTTCTCAAGTTTAAAATATTGGAATACTGCATTTGCCATAACAGGATTCTGGCACTTTCCTCTTATTTTTTGTGGAGTATTTATAGGACTTACACTGCAGCTAGAGCTGGCTTATACCAAAGCATGCAGAATACCACAGTGCTTTCTGAAAAGAAAAGTTTAAGTACACAGTACAGCCCACAGGTAGATTAAAAGCTGAGATTTGAACACAACTTGTCTAAATGGAGCTCCTGAGCCTGCATCTGATTGCCTATGAAAACACACATGCGTGTGATTGCAGGGCTCTGGCCTTGCCAAATGCCAGTCCCTTGCCTCAGATGGACTTTTGATGTGTTCATGGTTTAAGAAGTGCTCTGGAAAGCTCATAGAGGGAATTTAAAATAACAAGTATGATAAAATCTTAAGGTTGTTTTTTATTTTTTCAATACAAGGTCAAAATTGGTGTAGTGTTCATGGCCAAATTCTCAAGGCTACCAGCAATAGATAAAAAATGCAAGTGTGGTATGATCCATACAAATATCTCTTGCAGAGTTTCAGCGTTTCCAGGGCTTTTCTTTGTCCTGGCCAAGTATCCCTCAGGTATGCAGGTCATCCTCATCAGTTAGAACCATATAGTGAGAAAATTGCTGAGGAAGCAATTAACTTCTAGAGAGGTTATTATACAAATATTAAGGGCTTTTATCTCCTACACTGAGAAAAGCAAAAGAGTGCTTTGGATCCAAACTTGTCTTTTTTCTACAAATAAAAGTTATTTTGAATACAATACAGCCTTTATCTGAGCCAGATGGAACTTGCAGCGGAACAAGTGCCCCTTCTCTAAATGCTTATCAGTGATTCTGAGTGCTGGTGAATACCAGTGGTATATTACCAGTCAAGAAATGTCATTGTGAAGACATTGTGCTGGGAGCCTATTATCACGTAAGCACTTTCTTTGGCCAGATAAGCTCTATTTCTTCAGCCATGCACCATCTAATTGTGTTTTTAAGCTTGAGAATTCTCCTAAGATTTATATGTTTTGAGAGACATTTATCTAACTGCAGGATGGCACTGTTTTTATTGATGTTTGTGGTTACATCTTTAAATATGCTTCTCTGGCTGTTAAAAGTCAAGGACAAACCTCCGTGCTCTTTTTCTGTTTTTGTTTCTTTGCTTTTAAAGGCTGTCATTAAATCAGCATATAACTAATGTTTGTTACTGTAATATACAGCTGAGACTGTGAAAGAATAAAGTTGTCTTAGCAAATATGAGTCAGAAAAAAAGATTCCCCAGAGGAGTGCAAGTTCTTGTTCTATCTGTCCCATCTCTCACTGCTTAATTGTCAAAACTTGATTTTGATTGATTGATTAAATCCTATTTTGTCTTTCACAAACAGGAAAGTAAAAAGAATTAAAAGCATGTTACTTCTATATTATCAAAATGGTCCCTTGGCTTTTTTTACATGTGTTTTCTATTACAGGAGTGTTATGACATACAGACACGCTCAAGATTTGTCTTTTGTGCTTTTGTACTGATTTTGCCAAACCTAAATTCTTGCTGCCACTGAAAGGAAGATCCCAGCCACACATGGCCCTGTCACTCTCTGGCCATGTCTTCCCATCTCCTCTTTGGTGCTAATACTGGCGTGTACACAGAGATATGCAGTCAAATTTGAGACCAGACTGAGCTAAACAATAACCCAGGAAAAACCTCCAGACAACTAAAGAGGCAAAAAAAAGCCCCTGCTATCTACATGACTTCTAATGCTATTGTGGAAGGCAGAGCAGGGTGGGATGGTGCACACAGGGCAGCAGCTTTCAGCTATAGCATAGATTCAGGTCATTAAAACCTGTAGTAAAACTGTACCTTACCAGCTGGTGAGCTCTGTGAAGTATTTAGTGGACGAAAGAGTTTAGAGAAAACCATGAGTTCATGGTGCTCATACTTCCAAAGCCATCGAGTCAGAGCGATGCTGAACATCATCCTGGACACCACTGCATCGCGGGGCAGGTGTGGTTCTGGGCCATGGTGGCGTAGTCACATAGGGAAAGATAAAGAAAGCGTGTTTTCACGTAAACATGAACGTGCTTCAAACAGATGGTTTACTAAAGCCATACCACTTCTTCTTCATCTACTGCTAACAGACTTGGGTGTCTTCTTGCACTGACAGAGGGCACAGGCCAGTGCCTTTTGAAGGTAATGGGCATCTTTTCATGACCTGTAGAGATGACTTCATTATATCCAGACTGAAATTTGCCCTAGGGCTGACAACCCCTCAGAGTCCCAAATTAAAAATCAGTTGATTTCTAAATTATGCCATTAAATAAGGTTTAAATAAAAGTCCTGCTTTATACTTTGCTAAATTTTTTAGGACAGAATTAGGTGCTCCAACCTAATATAGCCAGCTGGAAGGCTTACATTAGTTTACATAGCTGTGTTATATGTGCTCTCATACAAGGAATAGAAATCACACTATATTTTTATACAGCTCATATTCACAATTATACCATTGTAAAATTACATATTCCAAATGAAATTGATACTCTATACTTAGAACATGGTCTTACCAGACTCTAAAATACCAAATTACTGAAGAAATGGCTTAAAGCTTTTCAGCTGTAATTTGAGCCTTCCCGAGCAGATTTGAACTTCATTCATATAATTGAATAGTGAAACAAAAAAAAAAACCTGTGTAGACTGAATGTTTGGAGAATTGAATGTTTCAAAGGCAGCTTTATCCCTAAGGTGTTTCTTCATCCAGATTTGTCCACATTTTTATATCTAAACAGAAAAGAATTACATAACTAGGTAAGTTTTACTCCTGACAGTTCTGAAATCTAACAGGAAATTGTACATCTACATGGAGAGATAGTGGCCAAACTTACTGTAATTCACATTTAAATATTCCCAGTTCTGAACTACTTTGGATTCTCTAGAGTAATATCCAAAAACCCAAGTACCTTAAGTGAAATCACAGGCTCTTTGGCCTTCTTTGTAGGTATGCTGCTGCCCAAAGTATTTCTGGAGCAGATGGGACAGACAGATTCTTTGCCTTTGCATTACCTGTCTCTGCATCAGAGCTCTCCATTGGCTTCTTGGTAGGGAGGGACTTATTTTCATTAAGGGGCTATTTCATTGCTCTTTAGCTTCTTAAAGGAACAGCAAAGAAAGTGAGATCTGTAGATTGCTGAAGAATCACATACTTGGTTAAAACACTTTTTTTCATTAGTTTTGAGGATGGGAATATGTGATGGTTATGGCAGCTTGGTTCTACTTTCTTATTTAAGAGTAATCTTCCTTCTTTTAATGTAGTTTATGTTTGTACAAATCCATGCATTGTTTTAGAAAAAGGGATAACTGAAAGTTGTCAGACTAACTTTTTCCTGGATTATTAACCTGATAGAAAACTACCCTGGAAAATCTATTGAGCTTTTCTTAGCTCATACTAAGAAAAAACAGAATTACTGCACACATAAATCCTAGATACTTTTGTACTTTTGCATGTGGAAAACATTATTACAGTTTTATAGCTGATCATACTGAGATTTACAGAGAGCTGCAAGATTCACTCATCGTTTTGTTGCCAACAAAGAGCTTATCATTCTGCAGAACTTGAAGTGGGAATGAGGCAATTATGCTGCCCATTTCTGCACTCTCAATGTGGCCAACATATCATATCTACAACGTAGTATGTGCTGGATACCATTTTGGTGCAATTATCCTAAGGATAATCTGTGCAAATGTGGCAGCTTGATAATAAGTTATGCTTTTGGAATATGTGTAGTAGGAGGAGAATGGGGAGCAGCACAGCCCTTTCCCTCTGTTGGTTGTGTGAGTCCCATGGGAGGATTTGAACTTTACTTGAGTGGCATCTGTGATCTTCCACCGTGGTGACAATCCATCATCTGCTGGTTTGTGACCCATAATTAAGGGCTGTTTAGACATAGTCAGGAAAGGAGGTGAGGCTGTGGGACACGGCTGAATGGGAAACATCAAAGAGCTGACTAATGCTTTTCAGCATCTGGAGGGAGTATATGTTGGACATACATATTTGATTATTCACTGCTGCTTACAGCAGGGGAATTCTGCACACCAAAACCACTTCAAAATTAAGTGTGTTTTGCTTAAAAAAGACGACAATATCTGTCCCTGTATCTGTTTGTGCATCCAGGAGTAAGTGGGATATAACCAGGGAGCTGGAATGATGCCCTGCTACTCCTGTTAGCCAAAGGCCAGTGACAAGGTAGAAAGCAACAGTATATAAACCAGCAGTAATGTTTAGCATTGTGTAGTAAATATAAGAGATTTAAATGTTCACAAACACAAAAAGGGGTTTATTATGATTATGACTTTTCTACCTACATTTATCTATCCTTGTCTGATTGCATCCTGCTCATATTCTTTCTTATTCTCACTGCCTTCTTTCCTCCTTTTCTTAGGCAAAGCTTGGAGATGAAATTCTTGACTACAGGGACTTGGCTGCTCTTCCTAAAAATAAAGCCATCTATAACATTGACCGCCCAGATATGATCTCCTATTCTCCATATATCAGTTACTCTTCAGATGACAGGCATAGTTATGGGGAGGTACTGAATCATGGGTATCTTTTTTACTATGAGTTTCAGATTTTATGTGCATCATTGAACACGTTGCCGAAAACTATTAAACATGTGCATAACTTTTCTTTAAAAAATGTAACTTTTATAGCTTCAGTTAATTGAGTCATGTCATCCATTCATTCACAATGCCTTCCAACAAGAAAAAAAAAAAGAAAAAAAAGCAAACCAAAAAAACCCACCAAACCAAACGCAAGATGTTAATTTCTGTTCATTTCATTTTTTGGTGGGTGGAAATTAAAAAATTGCTTTCTGTGATCATTTTTTTAAAGAGATGACATGTAATTAAAATGTTTTTCCATGGGAGTAGTTCTGCATGTGGTAGGAAACAGGAGCCATTGCTAATTATAATGCAAAAATGAGAAGCAAAGCCAAATGTCTTTCATGATTTTTTTTTTTTTTTTAATCAAAGTGTACCATGTTATTTTGGTAGCACAACAATGGTATCACTTTCCTGTGTACAAATTTCTTTCAACTGTCCCTTACTAAACTTCATCCTCATGTCATGCATGCACTTCAGCCTTTTCATATGCAGAGCTAATATGATACAGTTTGTGCTAATGAAATCTAATTTAACATAATACTAACATATTGATAACTAATACTAATTCTGGGCTTTGTGAAACATACTTGTATATAACTCCTGTCATGTAAGTTAGCTTTTCTTCTCTGAACAAACATACCTTTCGTTTGACTTTCTGATTTCTTTTATAATTTTAGCTACATTTTACAAATTAAACCTCTTGAATATGCTAGATATGAGCAAGATACATACAGTCTAGCATGAAAGTCTGCTTTGTTCTCTCCACATGTAAGTGAATGGGCAGAAATAAATGCTGTAATTAATAGCCATGGTATTTATAGTAGCCCTCGTGGTGCTATCACTTGCACCTTTTGCCCTTAATCAGTGCCACTAAGGTCTCAGCACTACTGTCAGGTGAAGTGCAGTGCATATGTTAGGTTTTGCAGACTTTCTTCCAAGCCCTCTCTGAACCACCAGTGCTGAACCACGGTAGCTCCATTTTAAGGTATCCAGAAAGCATTAAAATTGTAATTGGTAAAGGGTTTAAATGGTATTTAGGTTTCTGATTTCACAAAATTGAAAGCTGTTGCCTAACCCTGAACCTGTGGAGCATGAGCACTTCCTTTCTATGTCAAAATTCGTTGGTGATCAAAATTCACTGATGGAGGCTGTGGCCCTCCTCAAGTGCCTGGTGACATCCAGGCCTGGCAGAGGTGCACAGATCAACCAACCTCTGCCCAGCTCCTGTGGGGGCTCAGTCACTGCAGCTGCTCCAACGTGACTTTGGACTGTGTTTGTAATCCAACATGCATATTTTCCCCCTGCTCTAAATATTTATTACCCTTGATATTGCCAGGGGGGAAAAAAAATTCCGGTGTTCCAAATTTCAGCATCCTGGCTTCTTACCTGCAGCTCCAATACTTGCAGTCGATGTGCTCAACTAACCAAACATGGCATTTCATTTGGAAAAGAGAATGAACAGCAAATTGTCAAATTACATGATTTTTAATTGAAAATTAAATAGTGCAGACATTTTACTTTCTCATAAAACAGTCAGTTGTAGTCCTGATTCTGGAGGTCCTTCAGTGCAGATTTGATCAGGGCTTGTGTGTAGTTTCAGTCAGTTGCTTTAAATGGGAGTGCCCTACTGCCCTTCTCCGTGGCACAGGACTGACCTCAGCAGACCCCAGGATTTTGTAGTAGAGAAATCACTAAAAGACTAATACGAAATTATTGATGTATTAGTCCTTATGTACTTAATTAAAAACAGATAATAAGAAAAATAGCCCTAACTTAATTGACAGGTGTTTTTCCTAACTGTATCATGTGTTATACATGAATAGTGATATTTTAAGAGTAATTCTTCTCACGAGTAACATCATGCATGAATTTGTATCACTAATTTGTTGTGTGTTGCTGTTTGCAGTCACCTCAGTTGCTCTCTCCAACACCTACTGAGGTAATCCCCAATGCCTTTGTTCTCCTGTTCTGACCCATTTTGTGATGCATAAACCTGGTCATATTGATAACCAGCAGCGTCTGAAATGTGGGGTTTGCCCCTTGCCTCCACAGTGCATGGGGTTTATAATTTATGATTTTCAGAGTGTTACTTGTGTTCAATATGTGCTCTGCTTCTGGATTTTCATCTGTATGCATTTGTCTGCACTGTCATCCATGTTTCTGCTTTACAAAATAAAGGTTGTATGGTGGTCACATCTTCAAGCTCTACTAAATAAATTATATTGAGAAATATGATTTATGTTCACATTTAAAGCTGTGAGCGTGAGCTGATTTGAATTAATGCTCAGCATAGCTTTCTCTTCTTTTTTTCTTCTCATTTTTTTCTTCCACTAATAGATAAACTACTTATACTATTTGTGTACACCTACTTTTAAATCATTTGCACATACCTGAACTTCTAGATCTGTGTATTTTGATGTGCATTAACTAAGCTAGTCATTGTTTCAAGAAACATCACTTTGGAAGCAGTGAAAGCATTTAATATATTTTCCCAGATAGTAATTAAATTACCTATCTTGGGTCTGGCTAATTTCTCCATTATCCCAATTTTATGTACTGCAAAATTTTGGTAATCGTGGAGAATAAAGAACTGTAAATTACAAACTGTTACTTTAAGAACTGGTTAACAGAGAAGTTAACCAGTCGAGATGCAATTTATTTGATAATTTAAAAATAAAAGTGTGTTTTATTTAATAATTGGTTACATGAACTAGATTGACTGTTCCTTACAGAGGCACAGGGTACACAAAGGTAAGGTCTGAAACAATATGAAAACTTGGTGTTCTGGAAGATTAAAATAATTTCCTTTAAATTCAGTTACCAAACTGCCAATCTTAAGTTCCAAAAGTGATACTGGTGTGGAGGTTGGGACTGCCATGATTTGTGTTTACTCCCATGTTACCCAGCTTCTCTGTGCTTGCTGTCTCTCTTTAAGGAGTCTATGATCAGGTGCTCAGGCATCATCATCTGCAAACTTGTCACCAGTTTTGTTGCAGGGATTTTTATTAAAGGGAAGTTCCACTGTACCATACAATTGGACACATCACAGACCATTAGCTGACACTCATATGATATTTAAATATCATCACAAGACTTTGTAGACCCATTGCAATACTGCTTGTAATTCTCTTCACGAGGGTTAGAGTATTACACAGTGTAGGTACTTTGGGAGGGAAGCATCTCGAGCTGGACATAGAGGAGTTGGTGGCAGAATGCCGACAGAACACTGCACACTTGGGAAGGCATCAGTTGTTCTTTGCTTTTTGTATAATTACTTTTGAACTTGATATTAAAGCAGTGATGCTGCTGACCACTGTACTAAACTGATTTTCCACTTTTGAAAATGCAGCTAATGGGTCTGGGGTGACGTTGAAGGGATGGAGCATACCTTGTCCACAGGAAAAACCTGATGATGTGAGAATATTGTACATCTCTGTAGAGTCAAGGATAGTCACAGAGAAGCCAAATTAATCTAAAGATGAATGTATGGACATAATTAAGTTGTTCTGATAGGAATTTGGGAGATGATGGTAGGCCTAAGTAGGATGTACAGTTTGTTAAGATGATGAATGATCCAGTGGGAGTCACACAGATGCCTAAAGGCATCCCCATATTCATGATAAGTGACTGATCCGTGCTATGGTATAGCATATTTTCACTCTTTTCTCCTGGAATAGGAGAGGGGAAGCATTTTTTAGAGTATGAATTTCCATAAAAGAGCATCTGCAGGTTGCATTGATTTGTTCTAATTTGAAGTTAACTCAAGCCAATTCTCACTTGTCTAAAAAGAAGGAAATTTTAATTTGCTTTTATAGCTAGTTTACATGAAGTCACTTCCACATCTATTTCACTCAGTAGTGCTTTTACTGTTAAGAGGACCCTACTTGCAAGTTGCAGTTAAACTAGCTGCTGAAGATCAGAGGCTTGGAGTGTGTGCACTCCATGGTTTTAACTGGTTGAAGCGAAGGGTTTGGTGGGAATTGGATTGTATGACTGGCTCTGCACAATGCTGCAGTATTAATGCTAATGCTACACGAGTGTTTATATTGGTTTCTTAGAGTAATGACCGTGTTACAGTGTGGTACACTGGGCAATTTATACACAGGCAGTTTCATGATGTGGTGAAACAAGCAAATGCTGATTTTTGTGTTGTCTGTAGCCATTATGCATCCATTCAGATGGGTACAAAGTGACCATAATACTGTCATGCTAAGCTGAGCTCGTCTTCCACACACTTTTATTTGTTCAGGGAGTTACACTGTCCTGAAACAACACTTTTACAGTTCTTTTCAAATTAAATTGTAATTTTAAATTTATGCCTGTGCTGACTTTCCTGGCAACATGACCATTCTCTGGTACTTGGCAGAGCTCTTTCAGTCACACTGTGGGTGCAGGTGCTGAAAGCCACCTCATTTCGTTAGGATTGCATGGAATCTTAGGACAGCATCAACTCCCATCTACACAGCACACAAACACACGAGATGGCACGTTCTGCCTGTTTCAGCAGTTATTTCTTTTCCCTAATGACATGCATTTCCTCTCTTCCTCTAAGGGTGACCAAGATGACAGATCTTTCAAGCAGTACAGGACATCAAGTCCTAGCTCTGCTGGCTCCCTGGGCTATGGTCGGTACACCCCCACCTCCCATTCTCCTCAGCATTACAGCAGACCAGGTAATCGAAAAGCAGCCTTACTTATTCCCTAGATTTTTCCATTACTTTGTGTTATGTTGTAAGCAGAATTGACTCCAGTAGACAAGGGTTTAAGGTGGAATAGCAGCTCATTGCAGTGATTTATTTACGGTGAAAAGTGAGTTCCATGGGGAGAAAGGAAACTAGTGCTTCAGGAGCATGCATCCAAGAAAATAATAGGCATTTCAAAAAAATTGATTTTATGTAGACACAAGATAGAAAGATTTAAGGGACTTAATCCTGGTCTCATCCTGCCTGAAGATACACACTCAATCCACAGCTCTTTCAAGGTGAGGCAGAGTACCAATGAATGCTTACAAAGCCAAAAGGGTGATCGAGTGACTTTGTGTAGGTTCTTGTACCACAGGGTCATGATTCATGTCCCCTCTCCACAGTGCAAGAGCTGGAGGAATGACTAATTCTGACGGCTGGATTTTGAAGGCCAAGTTGCTTTAGTCGAGAAGTTTACAGAGTGTTTTTTGCAGCTTTGGGCTGTAGTAGCAGCTGTGTTGGTGCTCTTGTCACACAGACAGAAGGGATCATCTCTTTTGACCTTTGCATGGGAATGCTTTACAAAACCCCGTTCATATTTGGGCTCTGCACAGAGTTTTATCCTTGGAAATAATCAGTTAAATTGATCAAAATTAATTGCATGTTTTCTCAACTCCATTCTCAACTCTTCGTTCAGGTGAAGAACACAGAGCATTTATGTTATTTTTTGTTGTCTTTTAATTTCATTGGGGATACATTATAATTCTAAACTAGTTTGGAAATCTGCAAGTTCTTAATCTTTCCAGGGGAAATGAAGATTTTGTAGGTAAAGGAAACAGTTTTTGCAGAAATTGAATATTTGTACTACACAAAGTCTTTGACAAAATGGAAATGAGATAGAGTATAAAAAAAATCTATTACAGAGACACTAATCTCTGCTGAAGGTCTGGTATCTGTCATGCCTAATCTTAGTAGCACATTGTTAAAGCAAGGAGGAAAGACAAAATGAATTCCAAATAAATTCTAATGCTTTAAAATGTAGAAGATAATCTTCATACTCGCCATTTTTAATAACTGCCACTAGTCCTCCAAACTGTGTTATCAGGACATTACTGCAGCAAAGCAGAGATGACTCGAGAATATTTTTCCGGGTACTTAATCACATGTCTAACTTTCAGAGCTCAAATAACTTCAGGATGTTTCTTCAAATACTTAAATTAGCCATGCACTGGAGTGCCCTGGTGCATTGTGAACTAAATCCTACCGGTGTGCACCGCCGACAGTGAGAACTGGCCCCGCTCGTGGCACAGTTCTCTGCAGAGACAAGGCTCTTCCCATTTCATTTCATTAGATCCATTATGAGCATTTATCATTCCCTCTTGCAGCTTTTTAATATGCAGGTTTTCCCCTGAGTGCAGCCATGCTTCTTGTGGTGCCTTTTCTGGAATATTTTCTGATGCGTTACAGTTACAGCAGTTTGGGCGATGCCCTTTCTGTCTGCGGAAAGCCCCTGTCCCTTGGCCAACCCCATAGTGTGGCCACTGTCATGTTTTTAGCAATAACCAGAGAAAGATGAAGTCTAAAATATAAACTGTATGTTTTCTAAGCATCAGGAGGAAAATGTTCCTGAAAAAGAAAGGATGGCATTGTAATTTGTGGCTTTCAGTAAGTGAACTAAATAGTTTATTTTCACTTACTCTCTGTTGCCCCCAGCTGGTACTCACAGTCTTGGTACCAGTAGCTGCATCTCCCTGCCCCAACACCCAAGCCTTACATCTACATTCAGACATCATTACATCCCTTTCTTCAAAGGTAAGGTCCAGGAATGCAAAACCGTGCTGTGATAATGTAGATTTATTCAGCTGTGTTTCACTTTTATGTCTGTGCAAGCATGGCTTCCACTTGGATAAAATTTGTCTTAATTTTGTGCAAGTGCTTCCTCGATGTATTGTGTAAGTTTTACAGACTGAGTGGGTATGGGGTGTTTTATTTTTGCTTTTATTCAGTGAGTGTTAAGTGTCTTTCAAAGGGGTAGAGGGAAGGAATTAGCTTTTATAATAAAACTGAGGAAGGGATTTATTTAAGTCAGTTGGTTCTAAAATACCTTCACCCTTTTTGATGATGCTAAATAGTATAATAAGCTTACACATTTGATACAACATAGGATGATCAGTTATCTAACCTTCCAACCTACATTCAGATATTCTTCATATTATTTGTAGCACTGCAAAAAATAATGACAGCTGGTTTAGTTAGTGCAGCTGCACTGACTATCAATTAATCTGTGCCATATCTTACAGAACATAGTGACTGAATCTCTTCTCCTTGCCATTAGTTTTTGTGCAGTGGATTTAACTTCTAGTGACCTCCATGTTGTGGATGGGAGACAGCACTGAGGAATGCCAAGAACCTCTGAGGCAAAGGCTTTTTTTTAGTTAGTTGGTTAAATGTCAGAGAGAGAGGACATTCATTTATCTTCCCCTGAGTCTGTCTTCTCTAGTAACAGTGTGAGCTGTGAGGAGACATGAATGGCAAACATTTTCAGTGCCTTTTCCTTGACTCTCATGTACTCTCTTTTACTTTTTATAAAGTAAAACTGTTGTTCTTGAGGTTGTAATCATTAAAGAAAAGGGAATGTCTCTGCAGGAGCCAGACTTGCACATTCAGGTGAATAGCCTTTGGAATAATAACTAGTGCATCTTCATTGAGCCCTGATGCTGCCCAAAGTCAGCTGAATTTCACTGGGGTAAACAGGAAGAGAATCAAGCTCGAGATATCCAAATATGATCCTTGAGAGAAAATTTTGGAGGAAAGAGCTGATGAGATTAAACTGTTTGTTGCCATTTTAGAGTCTACCTGCAAAGCTCCTTTCCATGACCAGAAGCAGTCAGCCTCCCACACGTTTCTCGAAAGGCTGGTACAATCCCTGGTATTCTCTGAGGCACTGCTTGAACTGGTTTTTCATCTGTTCTCTCATTTTGGATGGTATTACCCAACCTGATGTAGTGAGTAAGAGAAACTTCCTTGGTGTGCTGCAGCACATGGTTTCACTGTATGGAAAGCTCTTTCTCCATGTCCCCTTGGCAGCTGCTTGGCATCACTCCTGTGCAAATGAATTTCTGCTCAGTGCTACCTGCTGTTTCTTAGAGCAGCAGCAATTATTAAGTGCTGCTGTTTGGATGAAGGAGTCATCAAGTAGTAGCTCCTTGTGCCCAAATAATTATTAGTAATGTGATCAAAATTATAATAGTTTGCAATTCTGTGGCACTTTTTTATCCAGGAGCTAAAATATTTTGCACACAGTACCTCACAGTGGCTCACACTGTTCGTGTGAGGCAGGTGAACCTGTTTATAATTTTCCTAAGTAGGTAATCCTGAGCCCTGCCAAGGCTGAATAGATTATTCACTGGTTTACACTGAGTTAATGTCTCTGTCCAAAATGAGTCAGAAGATTTGCTTCATCTTCTTCAAGGTCTCTGAATTCAGAGTTCCAGAATGTGGTTTTTTCCTTATCACAAGGAGCCTTTTGATAGTGTGGATGTGCTCTTTTTTTCTCTTCAAAGTGGTTGGTGTGGGAAAAGTGGGATTGTAGCAATAGTTGGTTTGTATCCAGACCAACCTTAATGTTTGCACTTCAATTTTAAAAAAGTAAAAACCTGCTTATTTTTTTTAAAAAATATAAAATCCAAAAATAATGCACTGCTTTATTGTACTAGAAGTAATCTTTGTAAAACCAGTGCTCCACATATGTCATAAAATATATTTCTTTAAGCTTCCAGTAGACAGAGACATTACTACCCTAGGGAAATTAAGACAAGCAAAATCTTCCTTTTGATTTCACTGAGGTTGCCTCATATTCTTCCTGAGAATGACAGGGTTCATAATTTTTTCCAGTGACAAATATGATTACTAAGTTCCTGTTCTTCCGTCAGTGTTCTGCAGTCTAGCTCCCATGACGTGTAATGGGATGAGCTGTTATTTATCATGAAGGCAGATGATTTGGTTGTGCTCTTTTAAGGATTTTTGTCTTCAAAATAAGTCCTATGACAACCTCACTTCAAGAAAGCTTCACAGTTCATGCCTTTGCAAGTCATAGGTGTGATATTCCAGGCAGCTATGCTTGGTGTTGCAGTTCCTCTTGAGGCGATGGAGTCCTTGAGTGTGCTGAGCCCTGCTGAAAAAATGTTTGCTTAAAACATGGTGGAAATTATCCTGCCTTTCTAGTGCAGGAGCACAACTTCCAAAGCCCCTTTCTTTTTTGACTTTGAAAACTTGAAAAGAATTAGTCATTAAACTTCAAAAAACTTTTTCTAATTTAATGCACCATGGGCAGAGATATTAAAGAGTCCAGTTTTATGAGTAGGCTTGGACAGCTCCCTCATTAGACCAGTGTCATCTGTTTGTTCTTCAGTCCTGGACTTAGACAGCTCTTACTGTAACTTATAAAATTTCCCATCCTCATCGATAAGATAAAAGCTGACTAAGAAGGAGATATAAGCAATATTATACTTTTCCTGACAGTCGCTTGAAAATGGAGCATGGTCTGAGCCCTGGCCAGCTGGCTCTACACACAGAGGGTTAAAAGTACAGCCTGCCCTGTCAGCAGCCAGAAGACACAAGGAAGTTTTTGTGGTTTACACTCAAGTTCAAAGTAAGCCTTCCCAGATTCTTTCCAAGTTAAACAACATCCAGGGAAGAGTTCAGTATTCTGGTTTTTTGCTCTTCACTGATCAGTAGAGAAGATCACAGCCTGTGGCTGCTTATTGCAGAAGGCAAACCCAAAAGTTTGAAAAATTGCTCTCTCTGGTAGTTGTCTTTTCTCTGAGAACTTATTTGAAGTTCTTCTTCAGTCTATACTAGGCAAACCTTGAAAGAGTTTATTGGCAAAGTCTCATTTTAAAGATTTAAATTATAGCCTAGGTTAAGCAGCTGTCTGTAGTTCCTACATATTAACTTTCTGCATTGGGTCTTCCGTTTGCTTTATTATTATACCCTTATTTTTGTATGCAAAATGTGTAATACAACTATTCACATGTTTGTCTGAATCAGTGGCAGAATTAAAGTTCAAATGTGCATCAGTTTTTATGAGTGGGGTACAAGAAGAACCTTTTCCATCATTTCATCCTTAATTCTTCTATTTTGAGCAAGTTAGAGGTGATGGCTTTGCAAACTGCTCCACACAGATGATCCTTGCACTGAGGAATTTCTGGATTCCCTGTCCCCTGGTACTTGCACTTATATCTTGAGTTCCTATAAGTTTATTCCTCTTAATTAATGCTTCCCCCGTTTCCTTGCTGACACTCTATCCTATCACTGAAGAATGACTTTCTCTGTGTGTGCGATACCAGCACCTTGGATCACTGCTCAATGAAATGATTATTCATGCAGATCATATATGAATAGACATTTTAATAATATGCTAATTGTTAAGTAAATGAGGAATTAATACTCTGTAGAAGTTGCTTGAGAACTTTCATCTTCTGTTTAAATTAGAAACTCCAATAACAGTATCTTATCTGAGTGAAGGACATTACAAGATTTTTAAGAATTTTGCAGATGTAAGGGACCTTACTTTAATAAGTATCTACCAGTGACATTGAGGCTTCTTCTCTTTAATAAGGATGGGCAGGAATCTGGGCAGCAAGCAGCAAAGAAAGAGGGAATTCATAAATGTGGAGTGCAAACCTGTCACCACTTTCTTTCGTCCAAGAACAAAGTGAGAATAAAGAAACTGAATAACTGTCTGGTTTCTTGTTTGAGGACTACATACCTGCAAGCGTATGGTGATGCACCAGATTCTTAGGAATTCCATAACATTTCCTTAACATTTTGGAAGGACCCTAGGCTATCAGCACCTGTAGTTGGGATTTCTCAATGTCCCAGATTACACTTTTTCGACAAGAAATCACTGTTGCTGAGTGGTTGCAGCTGAATAACTTTTGAGTTTTAATTCTTTGTCTACTGTGAACACTGCAGAGACAAAATTTAGGACGGATTAGTCAGTGTATTGTCATGAGCTAACACAGCACGCTCTTCTGACCTCGTCTGTCCTGTCTCTGCTCCCGCTGAGCTCAGTGGCACTGTCCCCTTGACCTCAGTGGTGCATGGCAAGGCTGGCTTTGGTGACGGTCGGATGGCCATGCACCCACTGCTTGTCAGCAGAGACCACTTCCATGGGCATGGCCTCGGCAGCTCTGGTGACCCAGTAGCTCTGTGGTTATTAAACGTCCCCTTCATGAAGGCAGAACTCAGCTGCAGATCTAATGCCCTGAGCTGCTGCACTTTCTTTACCCCAGAGAAACTTGCTACAACTTCATCATTACTAGCCATTAAATTTGTGCTTCATCCACACTAAAACAATAACAGCAAATTAACAATCACTTGATGTAAGAATAAATGTCATGTTTGCTTCCAGTTGCTTAACAGTGCTGTAAACTAAAAGGATTTTACAAGTCCCAAAAAAGTAGAGCTTTACTTTTTTGTTTGCCAAGCAGCACTATAATGCCATAGAGCGTGCTTCAGGGAAATAAGCCAAGAAGAAATGAATGGCACCTAATAAGTTTTTGACAAAACAAGTGGAAGAATGAAAATGGAACAACCCTACGTATATCTTGAAATTTGATGAAGTGACTATGGCATTATAGATCCATGACTTGATAATCCAACCTTGTTTGCATAAAAACGCTGTGGCATGTTACCTGTGGGAAAAGTTTGCAATCGAAAGCCGAATTTCAGCATCTCTTTTTGTCACTGATATATGCAGGATTATTTGACTTAACCATAACGTTTGTATTTTGGTCTAGTCCTGCTTTGAGATAATTTAAACACTACTGAATTTTTTATTACTGGTTTCAGGGGCAGGCTATGAGCCATAGCATTAAACTTTTAAAACATTTGATCAGTAGATTATTCAGTTAAGGCTATACAAAACACATTGCAAGATTCTGGATGTTCTTATCCTTTGATTTTCTTTTTAAAAGCATCATTAAAAGAGAAGTTTTCACTTCAAAGTAGGGCATCTTAATCTGATATCTGTCAGATAGTAATTTTTGATGAGGTGTTTGGAATCTGCGCCAATATACTATGCTGAAAAATAATGCGTTTTAGAAAAACATATATTTAAAACTGTTGGATTAACAAGTCATTCTGAACAAGCTTTTATGCTTGAAATACTCTACTTTGCTTTCCATTTTTCTTTTATCTGCTTTCTTTGCTCTTCCCCTTGGAGGCAGTGAAAGTGGTCGGAGCACTCCAAGCTTATCCATGTACTCTGACAGCAAATCTTCACCTTCTGTCTATCAGCAGGCTCCTAGGCATTTCCATATTCCAGGTAGGCATTAACTGCTTAGCTTTTGATCTTCAATTTCTGGCACCTGTTTATTCTTCTCTTCTGAATGTGTGGGGGTTTTTTTTTTTTGGCATTGATTTGTGAATTTCAAAGTGCAGAAAGAGAAAATGTCTACCAAGTGAATATCTGTTGTTAAGCTTGATCTCAAAAATAAAAGAGAGCTGTGTGCTCACGTACCTATGTGTTAAAAAAATGACTTTACAGGAGGCACAGAATGAAAAATGTTACCAAGAGTACAAAGTTACAGCAGTGCTGGGTTAGTGGCTGAACTTGATGATCTTAGAGGTCTTTTTCAGCCTAATGATTCTAAGATCCTATGGTTTATAGTGCCATAACTGCATAGATGTATTGAATTTGTGTGCAGGAGCAATGAGTGAAACGGTTTTTGTTGTTCAGATTTTTTTCCTTATCAGTTTACTCTCTGAATTTAAGTAATATTAACATAAACTTTAAAAGAAGCTGGAAGACTTCTGAGCTGCAGGAGGCTCATTGTGGCTGTTTGTGTATGTGTACTCTACTGTTTTCAAGTTCAGTCAATAAGCACATTAAACTTACATCCACACTGTTTAGCTTTTTGACTGCTAAACACATCTGTCTCCTCACTCTAATAGTTTGTTTATTCATGTTTAGCTTCTGTGGTTGATGTTTCTGTAAACAGACCACAATTAGGAATTGTATCTGCTCAGGTCAATAGTAATGAGTAAATCTGATGTCTCTACAACGTGATATGGGAACCCTAGACTATGGCTCTGAGGGCTTCCAGAAAATTCCTGAAAGGCCAAGTTAGCTATACAACTCAAAATAAAGACAAATTATAGGATTTCCTAAAAGAATAGTTTGTACTTCCAGTATAAACATTTATATCTGAACGTGTAAACTTTACTTGCAAATAATGGAGAAAATCCTTTTCCAAGTGTGACAGTTGTAGTAGTCTGTTGTACTCCTATATGAATTTTGAATAGTGGCAAGTGTAGCCAGTTTCTGTTTGCTGTCTATGAAGTATATATGGGTAGTGCAGATGAAACCATATCACCAAATGGATGCCACTCAAGTTGTCTTAGAGCATTTTGAGGGACTTAGGGGGGATTATGTTGCATAGGTAGGTATAAATGTTTTCAGCATATGATGGGTAAAGTTCCATTCTCTTTTAATAACCAGTAAATGGCAAACCACTGAATGGATGCATGGTCTTTGCTGAAGTTTTTGCATTGTTATTGTTGCTGAGAGGAGACGAGCAGCGTGGTCTGAACTGCTTGCTTACTCTTTCATTCTCTCCTTTCTCTTTCCTCTTCCTCAGACACTGGCGTAAAAGATAACATCTATAGGAAACCTCCTATCTACAAACAGCATGGTACAGTCTGCTTTTCTTTGTTGCAGTTTTATCTACGTGTCTTTGCAAAAAATGCGTATTGACTCCAAATTCGTTTGCTGTAGTCTTTGCATTTCATTATGTCCCTATAATCTCAAATAGAAAGGGAGAAAAAGTAACATGAAAATTAAATAGCATTTTGTATCACATGATGTCCAAGGATACAGTAAGTTCTCCAAAACTGGGATAATGGTATTTAGATATGTCGTGATGATTCAGAGCTGATAATAAGTGCCACATGAACTGCCATGGCATGCCCTTACTACTGTGCCACGCTCTGTTTGCCCTCTCCTGCCCCTCTTTGCCTGCTCCTCAATATAAATCACTAGAGGCAACTTCTCAGGCTGAGAAAAAGAAAAAAAAAAAAAGATGGACAGCAAAATTGAATATTGTAACGGTGTTTGGAAAAATCATGAACAAATGCAAAGTAACAATCATCTAGTGTAAGTCAGCATAGATTCACTCATTTGCGGAAGCTGATGATAGGACTCTGATGTCCTGTATCCTGACTGTGTAATGTAATTTTATAGATTCTTTTGGTTTGCGAAGAGGATTCTAAGCAACAGCTTTATTTCTGCAGGCTGGGCATTTTTATATCAATTTGCTGTCTGTTGAAGTCTGGGTTATGTCAGTTTTGCACTGCTGTATGGAGTTGTCCTTGTAATCACTGAAGAAAGCAGAAAATTAAACTAGCAAGTCAGCAATCTCAATATGTTAACAAGAATATATGTTTTAAACTTTCTTTTCTAGATTATGGATGTTCTGAAAGATTGTGTTGGAAATAGTTCTTTTTTTTCCCTACCACAGGGCAAAACATAATTTACTCTAACTAAAAAAAAACAAAAACAAAAACCATAAGATCCAGAAACAATAACAACAAAATCAATAAACTTTCCTTCCAATAAAAATAATATAAATTAAAATCAAATTTAAAAAGATTTATCTTTTGTTCTGGAAGGACTCCCAGCTAAAGCGTGAACACATGAGCAGCTGATGATTCAGCTCCTCAAGCTAACGGGACACTGAACTAATTCATGCTGAAAAGAAGCCAGAGAACATTCCTTTGTTGAAGAAACCAAGTTTGAACAAACAAGCACAAAAATGTTCTTTAAAACAAGAAGTGCAAGAAGCTCTTCCAAAACATTTGGCTTTAAAAGGTTTTAGTTACATCAGCACCCAACAGATTTGCTGTAGCTACAGCTTCTGTGTTTCTATTATAAACAACCAACTTCAGAATGAAAAAAAGGTGGTGGAAGAATGGGACATGCAGGAGATCAGGCTCAGAACTGGGGGTGGAAAGTGAAGAGTGTAGGAGCCTGCGTGGTTGTGTGTGTGTGTGTATGTGTGTGTTTGTGTTTTAGTAATATTTGAACATCATTCAATGTTACTAAAAATGTTTTGAAATCATGTTGGGATTCATGGCAGAACTCAGTATCCCTTGTAGTGGTGAAGCTAATGCTCAGTACTGATGAAATTCAGGGCACTTGGATTTATCTGCCAGCAATGTGTTATATGAAGCCTTCTCAGGAACTTGGAAGGGGCTGGCCTTCATGGCCCCTACGGATTCTGGTTGTAAATCCTCTGCATCTCTTTGAAGTCAGATGCGCTCAAGATCTTGTGGAACTTTTGAGATTTCTGAATAGAAATCTTGAAGCATGGGGTTTTTTTCCTTCGAAAACATCAGTGTCTCAAAACAAAAATACAATTTCCAAAAATGCATCAGATTCTCTATATGGATTTATGATTTAATGAGAGCAAGATCCGTACACATAACCTGGAATAACTTGTTGACTCGCGATTTAAGGTATGCTCCCAAAATATCTATGAACCAGGTTTAGGTCCTTCTTGCAATGCAGGGACTTTATTCCTCATCTGTTACATTTGAATATTCCTTCCTATTTAGTCCTCAGAGAAGCAGCTTGCCATCTTGGGAAAATACCCTTGTCAGGATGCTATGAGAGAACTGTGAAAACCTTGCATTTTTTTATAATCGAGCTTTTTTTTGCCACACTAAGTTGAGGGGGGTGCAAGCAGCCAAACCCTCTACAGTTCCAGATTTTCACCTCTAACCTACAGATATTTTCCTTATGGCAATTTGTTATTTTTAAAGTACCACCTCCTCAGCAAAAGCAGTTAAGGTCTGGATGTGAGCCGTGTAATGGCACCAGAAATTGCAACAGAAAAACACTGAAATGCTTTTGGCGGTGGCCTTTCGCCTGTGCTGTTTAGATGCAGGGCGGGTCCTCTGCAGACGTGATGGCTGGGGAACTGGAGAGGGCAGAGTTTTTCCCAACTTGCTGGGAGTTGTGCAGCACTTCTAATGCTGCAATTTAATCTCTGCTCCATCTCTGACTCTGAGAATCTCATCTGAGCCTTAACTTTTGTATTATCGTACTCTTTCTATTATTAATAATTACATTTTCTGTCTACATTTTATTGCACAGGACCATTTTTCTCAGGCATTGCAGACAACCCCCTTGTTACACTCATTTCTCATGGGCTTAAAGTTACGCTACGTCCTTCCATTATTCCAGTTGTGCACCATTAAAACTCTCCCCAAACTACCCAGAGGGACACAAAGGCAAGTAGGGCTCAAATTTGACCCTGACCTGTTACTGCGTGAAATTTGGCACAAAACTTTCTGTAAGATTCTCAAGTGTAACTCAGTGTCTGGAACAATACTCTAGGACATAAAGGACGGCATAAAACACATTTGAGGACTGGGAACTGTCTAATGAAGAGCTTTTAGGTTTTCAGTTTTCTTCTCACCAAGTTGGAAAGTTACAAGGAAATAACCCAATGGTAAAACATCAGCAACTTTTTTTGGAAAACACTCTTTAAGAGGACAATATGGGCAGAAGAGGAAAATACAGTCATAAAAATTTGTTGGTCAAGAATTTTGAATTTCAGAGTCTGACACAATCTATCTTGCAGATTTTAGAAAGAGGTAATGCCAAGTTTGTTCATAATTATCTTTTACCATGATTGTCTGCTCTCTTTGGGAACCCAGGAGATCCAGGTGTGCTGACTACAAAATATCTGTGAGACTAGTTGTATTTCATGGCCATTGTGACACAGAAGGGGGAAATGGCTTCCCTGTGTGTGGTGACCACAGAAATTTGTCCCTAAGTTATGATGTGCAATTCTTTTTCCCATCAATCATTCCCCAAAAGTAGTTTCTTCTTGAAAAGACAGGTTCAAAATCCAGCAGGAATAGATTCTCTAAATTCACTGTATACATGAAAGATGAGTATTACTGTAATAATTTCAATATTATTTTAATTAATTCTGTGAAACATATCTCTACATGTCAAAATTTCTGTCAAACTATTTTTTTAAATTGATTTTCTCCCCCTCTTAACAATATTTGGAACATAACTACAGTCAAAACAGAAGACAAAAAAATAAGATGTGTTCTGTTCAATCTTTTAAAATTAATTTAATCTTACAGCAGCAAGAAGATCAGAAGGGGAGGATGGAAGCTTGGATCAGGACAGTAAGAAGGTAATGATCAGAAAGAACAAAAGGAAGTATTGCTCATTCTTGAAGCAACTGGTTTCTAAAACACATTCATATGTAAAGGTATTCTTTTAAATAATTGAAATAATCATTACTACTTTTAGGTCTTTCCAAAAAGACATAGAAGGGTTTAGAGTTTAGTTCACCCAAAGGGTTTAGAATGTACATTCTACAGTAAAGCGAAGTAGGGATATTGAGATTAAGAGCAATAAACTCATGGATTTTCACTCAGTCTCAATATCTACATTGGTGATTCCACTAATCCTGCAGACTTAGGGTGCATATTAATCTAGAAGGAAAACATCAAAAGCAGATTAATTATAAGAAAATGACGTAGTGCTTCTTCTAAAGTGGGGCACGGTGGACAGCTTCATGAGCAGAGAAACTGTCCTCAGCCCAGCTAAAAGTTAAAAGTTTCTGGTAGCTGTGATGTCTAAGTCATCATATAGCCAGCTTTTATAATTTGATAAAGGATGGTACAAGCTGCAGTGAGCATAAACAGACGAGCAGTTCACAAGGCATCTGAGACAGCTGAGGTAGGCGAACTGCCTTCAGGTGTTAAATCCTGTATCTTATAACACGCTTTTCCTCTCTCCAGCTAAAGACCAGCTGGCTGATTCTGAAAGGAGATATGGACACCAGGACCAACTCCCCGGATTCGGACACGCGGTCGCTGTCGCTGACTGCCGGGAGCGACAGGGCGCAGGAGGGCACGACCGGCGGCTGCTCCCGTGAGTGCCGCCCCCCGGCACGGCTGGGCAGCGCTGGGCCAAAGCAAGGTGGCCCTGCTGCAGCCCCAGCTGCGCAGCTCTCTGGCTGCCTTTGTGCTTCATCCCTGCCACAGTTACACCAGTTTGTCAGTTTGTTCTGCCATGGCTTTGTTGTGAACGGATATGAGTGTTTTAGCTAAGACGCTGCCTTTTGCCCAGGCCTCCAGCAGCAGGCAGTAGCTTTATTGGGGTGGCCAGCACCTCGAGACCCACTTTTCATTCGTAAATTCTTTAATACTGGCTGTTTCGGTCTATTATAGAACAAAATATTTATTGAATAGACACAAAACCAACAGACATAAGACTTAAAACAAACTATATACTACACATGAATAAGAATAAAAAGAAGCTACTAGTAGATATATACAGCACGAGGTTAGGTTAAAGGTACCATCAATTTTACAGCTAGCGAAGAAATAACATAACTTAGGATCCAATGTATCTTACCATCCAATTGTTGCTGGGGTACACATGGAGATCCTTTCCCTCAATTCCCAGGAAAGTAACCGCGGAATCTGCGTCCAAACTCTGGGGAGAAGTCTCCCACACTCTCAGAGTGTGTGTGTAGAAGACTTCTGCCTCTGTGATAACTCGTGTCTTTTACAGCTTGTAAAACATTGTCTCTCAGTCAAGAATATCTCTGTTATCTCTTCCCACATCTGCTCTCCAGACTAAGATGTTGATTCTTAGCTGGGGCTTGAGCCTTTTTGATGCCAGAGAAGACTCCTTGCTGGGCCTTTCAGCCCCTGGGTTATCTCTTCCACATCTGCACCGGCTATCTGTGGTAGAGAGGGGAAGGATGTCCTGCCACAGGCTTGTGAGCGTTCAGTGCCTCCAGACTTTATGATGAAAAGCCGTGAAAGAAGCAGCATTGCCTGTGTAAATGAACTGTTGTCTCTTTGGAGAGCAGAGGTTCCACAAAAACCCACCCCTCATAAAAGTGCCCATTTTTTATATGCTATCTATTTTCAGTAGACAAGATGGCAGTATCTAGCTGATTTGTGCTAATTAGTCCTTGACACAAACTATGTATTTTGAATATTGATGGAGCCATTTCTTCTCTATCATGATACGCATAAAGAATACTTTGCTCCAGAGATTAACTTAGGCTTTTTTTTTGGTTATCACTCACAGTTATACGGTCACAAAAATATTCCAGGTGGGAAAGGGAATAATTTTGTAACTGAATACAAATATGGCCTAGAGACCATATGCCCGTGCTAGCTGTCAGTACCAAAAGCATGTTCTACACATTTCAGGAAGTCAGAAGCATCAGAGTTGGGTCTGAATTTTAATTTTAGGTTACATAAATGACAAAAAATAAGTTTAATGGATTTTAACAGATAACTGGGACATTCTTCTCCCTGCCTCCTCCACTTTACACCATGAAGCAGTAGGAGGTCATCCAGGGTGAACAAGTTGGGGAAGCAGTTTTCCAAAAGAATGCACCCAATGCAAGGCATGTCTGGCAGCAGGGCTAGGATGTCAGTCTTGTGGGCATTTTGGTAATGTGATAGTTGGCTCCATCAGCTTATATTAAGGAAATTATGGCTTAGCTATGCAAGGAAGAGGGGAAAACAGATGCTACAAAGTCTGTCACAAGGCCGTAACAAGATAAAGAAGAAAACTTCTTTTAGATCATCAGTCTCATTGGTCTATCTTAAAGGGATTTGATAACTTAATCCTCACCAGAGATCACAAGCATGTGCACAAGGTGTATTGCAGGATTCCCTGTGCAGGGGAAACCACGCCTGACCACCTCACACACTTAACATCTGTGAATCATTGCCCAGGAACAAACACCTAAACCCTTCATTGTCATACACACATTGGGTATGTCTGGAAGCTTTATGGAGTAGAGCTGATGCTTTTCTACACATGTTTTGAGAGAATAGTCCTTAAGTGCAGATTTTAAGCAGGGAGATGTGTGTAGCACACCAAGAACTGTTATACAGGAACAACATATGGTGTTCATTTTTCCCTGAGAATGTTGCTATACCTGTCACTCTTCTATACTAGCACTTCTTTCATATTTTTGATTATCTTGGGATTGTGGAACTATTAAAACTAGAAATGCAATAGATAATTCACACCTCTGTGTCAGGGTCAGTATCACATTTGTGCCGATATAGGTTCTGTAGTTCATTTTCCATTGCTTTTTGTCAGCATTTCTCTGTCCCTCATGAAAGTTGGCCCCATTACCCAATTAGCAGCTACACAGAAATGACATTGAGGAAGTTTTATCTTCCTGAAATTTACACTTTTCCTTTCTTTATGCTTTTATTCACTTACCTGACTGTTTTAATACCTGTGGACTTCCTAAGTAACTCCTTCTCTATTCAGTGTTCCCCTATTTAGTTCTGAATATTTATAGTCTGTCATATGCCCCCCATTGGCCACAGAAGAGTAGCATCTCTACTTCTTGCACTTATGCTTCAGAACTCTGACTTTCAGCCCCATCCCTGTGGCATAGTCAGCGACTATCAGACAAAATAAACTTTTTAGATACACATTTAGTGTATCTAAAACATCTAAACACATCTAAACACACAAGTGGTTATAAGCAAAGTGGAGGGAGTTAGCAGGCTGTGAATTGGTAGTGATAGTTCCAGATATACTGAGCAAAAAGCCCTGCATTTTTCTGTCCAGCCTCTGAGCAAACCAGAGAAGGGTTGTTTTGTTCTAGAAGACTTTTTGCTACATTACACTGCTTGAATGCCCAGAAGAACACACCTAACAACAAAGCACACGAGTGTGAGCCTCATGCAATCAGCAGGCCTGAGTGGAGCTTGTATCTCCTTACATCCACCTGTGAAAATGGGTCTCATTTCTGTATGTGTAGATGTGTAATACTTAATCATTTACCATAATTCATGATTTTAAGTGCTGTATATTTAGGAAAGCAGACGTAGCAAGGCGTGTAACCCTTGCTGTTCACGTGTCCATGATGTGCTGAGAGGCAGCTTCAGACTGCAGGGAACACTGGACAAAGCAGGAGCCATATCCTGCAGAGGGTAGCTGATGTTCAGATAGTCTGGTTGGAGAGGAAGATTGTGCACCCGGCGGGTCTGAGTGCTGCCTTTGGGGCCGTTTGGGCTCGGTTCTGCGCTCCGCTTCTCGCGGCGGCCACGCGGTGTCGCCGGTGCCGCGGGCGCGGCTCCGCGCCTGCCGGGCTCTGCCTCAGACGCCTCTTCACCTGGGAGCCTTTTTCCTCCGTGACGGAGTATTATTTAGCGACAGAACAAAACTCTCTTGCCCATCTTCTCTGTAGCCAAAAGGCCAAGAGATTGATCTCCACACCCATGTCCAACACAGCAGCTTTTTGCAGGCAGGAGCAGAGATGACAGCTTTGTTGCAGATAGAGGCATTCTGTCACACAGGTATTATACTCCTTGCTCTCTGGTGGCACTACCATTCACATAACAGGCAATTATGAGTTTTTTGTTTCATTATTTTGTTCCATCTTAAATTTAAAAACTGTAGTTGCCCTTCTGGAATGGTAGGAGGTATTTGGCTTTCAATTCAATGTCAGCTTATTCCTCCCTGTTTAAGTACATTAAGTGCTTTGAATTTTTTTTTCTATCATGACAGTGATTCACTGGCCTACCCTTATTAAATTAGTTTTTCATCCTTGCTCCATACTCCACTTTCTGTTCTTTGGATGAAATACTCCTTCAGTGCTCGAGCCCTACCTGGGTTATATTTCGTCTTTGCTGAGTGCCGAGTACTGACACAGTGCAACTCCCAGTGATCCCATTTCTTCTTTCCTTGTTCTCTTTTTATTTGGATAGCTGGAGAAACTTTTGCTATTTGTTTTAATATCATTTTCAGTGTTTAACTCAGCTTGACTGCTGGCAGCTTTCAGTTTATCTCAGCACATTGTGAGCTCTCTGCTGATCCATCTTTTGTTTTTTTCTTTCTATATGCTTATTCCTAATAATGTCCTTAGGGTATTTATTAATCCAGTGGGGTCTGGATTCCCTTCCTGCATTCCTCTTCGGACATAGACTGCTAACAATTTTGACAGAAAGAAGTGTTGTATATTCAGTTCTTTGAGGTATCTGACTTCTTTGGATCAGTTTTATATAATTTCCTATACTGGTATCAGGAATGTTTATTGCACATGTGTTTGTTCTTCCACTGTTAACTTTTAAACTTTTTTATTAGAGTCTTAATACTAAAAGTAAGGCACTTCAGTTGTCTCATAATGGCCACACACAGTTTCATCACTGTGTTACATCATTTATTCATGGTAAGACTGCTTGGTCAATTTTCTCCATCTTAAAACTTTCCTTCTCTTGGGTGTATATACTCTCACTGATTTAATTTATCCATTGCTATCTCTTAATTTTTTTTTCCAAGGGAAGTTTTACAGAAAGAAAAAAAAAAGTTTTTATTTTTTTAAGTGGTAGGGTACTAACCTATCTTTAACAAAACCAAAACCCAGATCTGATAAGCATGTTCAAAAGTAATGATCTAAATCTCTTTAATCCAAATTGCAAGTCATGATTCAACACCAAGTTGGAGGGCAGAGATTTCACAATCTCTCAAATCAGAAGCTTTGCATCACATAGGTGCATGAGGCTTCCAGAACGTGAGACCCACAACTCCCTCCACGTTGTGCCCCTGGCACCCTGGCAGGCTGCTGGTTCTAGACATTGTTACACAGGTTCATGTGCATGAAATATGGGGAAAAGATGAGCATAGGTCAGTTGTATTTCATCTCCTTGACAGAATATCTGTATTGGTCTTGTAATTGCTGTTTCTGGATGTTTTCTTGGGTTTCCTGTTTTAGTAGGCTGTAAAAGATTTGCAAGAAATATAGCTATATATTATGTCTTTTACAGGATTTCCATATTCTAAGTCTGCTTCTCTACCTGGATATGGAAAGAATGGCTTACATCAGGTAGGTACACGTTTAAATACATTCTCCAGGAAATAATGTCCCATAAATAGACAGCTCGGTAACAGGTTGAAAATCTGCACAGTAATAACACTTCAAAGGTGTTTTGGCTGCCAGCCCTGTCTGACAGATTGATTCCCTATGTGGGTTACAGTTTGTCTGTCTACAAGAGTAAGACTGACTGAGGCTTCTCCTTTTAATTTTGTGCATTGTGAGCATTGGGAATCTTGATTCTCCTCCCAAAACAAACGAAGATCTAAAATGTACAGGCTGCACATATTAATCATAGGATAGCTTGAATTGAGATAGAGACAGTTAGGCCTATAATTAGGCGAGTAATGATCTTAAAGCAAAGGTGGAACAGCCCACATCCATTGCGTTCCTTGAACCATCTGTTCTGTTTTTTCTACTGTGAATGTGTGTCTGTGTGTGGTGTGTGCATTCACACACAGCCATTGTACTTTTAAGGCAGAGAGGGATCAGTGAAGATGGAATGACAAGCAGCAATCTAGAAAGAAAGAAAATTGCCTAAAAAATTATGATCAGAACAGACTAGGAATTCTTTTTTTAATCCTTTTTTGCAACTTTGATTAGTCTTTATTAAAAAGGCACCTTTGACAATGGGGCCTCTCTTTCTTTCTGGCATCTAGCATTAGGAGTTCTCAGTTCATGGCTTCTACTGTTAGCTGAAAAAACACTATGGTTTATAGTAATGAGCTGTCAATACATAGATGCATGTGCACCTACATTTTGAAGAATAGATTTGTGACCAAATTCCATAGAGAGGACCTTGTTCAAATTCCCTTCTTTCTCCAAAGGAAGTTGTGAAACCTGCAAAAGCACGTGAGGAGGATTAAACTTGCCCAGTGACAAGAGTCAAACTGAGAGTCATTGGAAGGAGCTACAAGAAAGAAATTATCAAGGAGTAGCTGAATGGATTTTTCGGTAGCTGCTGAAATGTCCATCCCTTTGAGTTAATATTACAGGACTAATTATGCCTGTGTTGCTTCAATATCTGGTTGCTTGAATTCTGTTCTGATGAAAGGAATGACGCTGAAATTTTATCAAATAATATTTAGGAATTTGAAAGGGCCCATTTAAACCTAATCCCACCTATGAGTCAAGAGGGTTTTTTCTGAATTTTCTGAATAGATGTTGCCAGTAAAGTGAAGCAAGTAAAGGACACTGACTTGTGCCCAGCCACTGCACTGGAGAGGCACCAAAGCCATCCCAAGGCTTCCCAGGGATGAGGCCAAAGCACTCAGGAAGCCTTGCAATGTGATGGGAAAGCAGCAGATGGCAGCATCCGTCCCACTTAGAGTCCCAAACCTGTATAAGCGTTTGAAAGGTTGCTCATGGTCAAATCCTTGAGGCCAAAATTCCTCTCAGAATGGATGTCCTCTGTTTGGATTGTAGGTTCATACCAGCTTCTGTGGTTTGTTATTTTTAATCAGCCATCCTGGTGCTGCATAATCAAAAATCCGAAAGCAAACAACAAGGATCCTTGCAGGTTATTGTGGGCATAGCTGTGCACACCATTGATACCCTAGCAGGCAAAAATGAGACTTGGAAAAAAATTCCTATAATAGTGCTTTTCTGATTTCCTGGACTAATTTTCATCATAGCATTTGCCAGCAAAGGAAAAAGACAGTGCTTCAAACAAAGCACATATATGGCACATATACATTCCTCCCTGGTCAGTGGCATCAGCAGCGTGAAGCAGAAAGCAGAAGTGATTTGTGATGATGGCAGTAACACATCTGCATCACAGAAAAGTGACAGTTTCAGTCTTACCTTGCTTACTTGAGTAATTAGGTCAAATTTGAATGAGTCTTATTTCTCTTTCTCTCACGCAAGGATCTGTATTTTGGTTCTGTGGTACCAACTGGCTTTCTTTTTTCTCTCAGCAATGTTCAGAGTGGTTTTTTGGTGTATTTTGCTGCTACATTGCTTCTTTCTTTCTCTGTCAGCCTGAAACTGTGGGCCAATATGAAACGGACCAGGAGTCAAGCTGGGGGATGAAAGGTACTTTTTTTTTTGCGATATCGTTTCCACTCCCCTCTGTGGATATGTCAAAATTTTAACCCTTTGAGGATGTTCATTAACATATTGCCATAAAGGTTCTTCCTGTAGTTCACATAATAATGGCTAGCCAGAGACACAGCTCAGTATCGTGTTTATCAGAGAGAATCTTCTTTTTATTTAGCCCAACCTAAAGGCCTGGCAGAAGTCCTGCATCATAGGGTGGTGCAGCCAGATTGAGTCAATAGCAGGATCCTTGATATGTGGCAGCAGCCTTGTGGTGTTGGTCTCATATCAGAGACAGCAGGAAATTTAAGATAATCACTCCTCGAGTCTAGTTGGAGAAAGACCTTTGTGCTTCTTGGTTGTGCTACAGTGTGGTTAAAATGTGCAGAGTTCAAAAGGTAGAATTTATTTGCAGTATTTTCTTTCATTGCAGTTTAAGTGGACTGTGCACTTAATATGGAACTTAGGTTGGAATTTTCAAAAGAGCTGAAAAAATTTATTTCCAAGACACTTAAAGTCATTTTAAAAATCTTACTCTAATGCTTCACTTCATAACTCTGTGTTGATAAAAATCTTTGTCTCTATTTGCATAGGTTAAAGTACAAGTTTTGAAAAGTAGACTCAATCTCTGATTTCATTTCAGACCATAAAGAGGTCTGTGAAAACATTTTGGCTATCCTGGTTGCGTTTAATCACCATTGTGAATAGATAACATTGTGGTAGTCATATCATATATAGTCATACACTGACCTAACTAGAATTCCCTCGTGCTAGTGTAGATCCAGGAGTCATTGTTACCACACCCCCAAATCATCTTTTCTTCCCTGTTGTTATTCCCACTGCAGTCGGCCCAAGTGCAGGGTGTTGGCATCTTGTAATATCGTATTATCTCAGTGGTTTTCATATATGTTTCCAAACTGACATGCCTTTAATAATCCATATATTTTAACTATTTTCAGTAAAGAACAATAAAGGCAGGACTTTTGGATGACAGACTGACTTAACTCTGCACAAAAGCCTCCTGTAAAAAGAAATACCCAATTTTGCCAGACATACTCACCGTGTAACCCAATGGCACCGGGAGATGGATTTTCTGTAATAAGCCTTTGATTTCAAGGACAATTGCTTTGGTAATAGACAGTGTAATAGGCATTCAGGGCATGGGGGTCAAATTCTTTCTATGCATGCAGTTATCCAACAACTACAGAGAAGAGAGAATTTTAGTAGCATAGCACATTCGTGATGTACTTAAATGTTCGTTGTGGTGACATCAAAAGAAGACTATAAATTCTAAACTGTGAACCTGTTCTCATTCTTTTGCAGAATACAAGGTAAGAAGGGCTTTTCCAACACTGGAAGAACAATCAGATTCAGCACTTCCTAGCAAGGTTACATGGGTTCCTTTCTTTTCTTTTATTTTGTTAATTTTTGTCCCAGTGAAATATTTGTCAAATCAGGATGCAAGTATGTACCGTTTTTTAGTAAGTTCCCCACACCACCATTTCCATGCCTCAGAATTGGATTCAGCTGGAGTTCATATGCTCTTGTCTTTTTAACAGATTTATCCTTATGAAACACTTATTGTAACAAACCGAGTTCGTGTGAAATTGCCTAAGGATGTGGACAGGACCAGGCTGGAGGTAGGAATGATATTTGCTTGACAGTTTTGCAAGCATTTCTCCTGTTTACTTACTATCCTGGATATCCCTGGGCCTCAGCAATAGCAACAAAGAAGAGAGAAGAGAGGAATAACATTATGTATTATATTTTATTTCAAAAAAATCAGTATGTAGGCAATTTATCTAAAAAATTGCCAAAAACCTGGCAAATGTCTGACCAAATGGTGTTTTACAAAGATACTGATGAAACCCATGAGTTTTGGATGATATTACAGGGTATTGGAGGTTCAGGTGGGGAGTGTGAAAACATGGAGTTTGTTTTGGTTTTAATTCATATAAAAAACATCCTCGAAGAATAGCCTAAATATTACAAAAAGGCTCCATTTATCCTGAAAATACATGGACCTATATTTGGTCCATTGTTTTATTCAGCCTCTTCTTTAGCTGTGTGATCTGTGGTCACTGTACTACAGCTTTGCTGTAGCATCCACGTCTCACTTAAGACAGAGAAATGAGGATAGCCTTTATCATAACAGAAAGCCTAGTTTCCAAAGATCAAATCCTGAAGTTGATGTTCAAGCAAAATTCCTGAGGTTGATTTTTTTGACTGAGCAATGACAGGACTGAATAAAGACTCACCTTAACTAATGTATCTTTCTGTGAACTACTATTAAGAAGAAGAGATAGCTCAATAAAAAATATGTGATAACAATATTGGACTTTAATGGAGATTTATATTCTAATAAATTTACTGTATTTTGACCTTGATAATATGACAAAAAAAGAAGAAAGAAAAATTACTTTGAAAAGAGGAAAAGAAGAAAAACTTTGATCAGTTTTTAAAACAATTTACCAAATTTGCATACATGTATTATGTTTTGAAATTGGTGCTATGTTCTTGAATACTTGAATGTGCTTGTCACTTGATTACCCAACAAGTGGTGTTGATTTGATTGTAAGGGAAAGAGAGCCTCAGTTGTGTACTGTTTTAAGCATAGTTTATAGCAAGGCATGATAGCAGTACTAAAAAGCATGGTGAGTCTGGAAAAAGGAGCAGGGAGCTGGAGGGATGCTCCTCTGGACATATCCTGTAAAGGATTTTTTCACATATGTACGTACACACGTGTGTATGTGTGTGTTAAAGAATAGAGTCTTTGTTTAAACACATCAGACTGGTCTGAATAGCAAATGCAGCTCTAAATTGCTTTTTTAAGACAACATATAGTTTGCTTTGGATGGATTGTGCCTGCCCTGGCTGCCATTATCTGTATCATACACCGTCCTCAGCTGGGATGGCTGTTTGTTTAACTTTGGAGTTGTTCAGTCGGCCTCACACCAGATGCAGCACAGGGCCTGTTGGCTCAAGGAGCCCGACCACTTCAAAGATCTCACAGAGGTTTGCAAAAAAGAACAATAAACAAGATCTGCTTCAAACCTGCACCAGAAAAGCAGTGAGGGGACCAGGCCGATCCTGCTGATTGCTGCACTATGCTAAACACATGTGTCTGCAGGAAGGACTCCTTTGTAGATGGTCTGATGTTTAATAGGGATTGGTAGTTTTTTAAACAATGAAATTAGCAGAGTTTTAATAGCACTGTAACTACCGTAAGAACAGAGGTGGTTGCTCATCTACGCATTCAAACCATATGCAGAGTTGAGTGACAGGCACAAACTGTTGCCTTCCCTGCTGGCCTCTTCCCCTCTTTCCTGACCCTTTCTTCTGTATTATAGAATTGCTGGAAATAAGTGGCTTTGCATAGAAAAGCAGCTTATCATTATTTCTGTTTTGTGGCAGAAGTAGAAGATAGTAACTTAATTACTGACTTGTGCACTCAGCAGATTTCAGGCTTGGGCAAGACCCAGGACTCAGGGAACCCAGGACTATGTGGGTTTATAGGTTTGCACAGAAGCAGACCAGGCTTAGAAATGTGGATACAGACACACACTGTCTGTTAGCAGAGGGCCCACTTAACATATCTTGGTATCTTCAGGCTTTTGAGGACAGCACTGGGAATACTGAAAGCATGTGCTAAGGTTATATTTCACCCTCTCTTGAGGTCCATTTCACACTCACTAGAGGGTGTGATTCAATGCTTGGGATCTCTAAGAGGCAAGTGCTCTTTCCAGTCTGAATTGGTTGCGAGCTGATGTTCTGTTTTTGTCCTGCACATCCAATGTCACTTACTTGTGAAAGGGCTGGATTTTGCCTACAGAAATGGTAGCAGTGCTAAGTCCATGTATTATCCAAACTGTAGAGTGATATATCTGGGAAAATCTTCTAAGAAAAAATCCATGTTCTAATATACCAGTTTTATTCTGATTATTTGTGTGGGCTGAAGCCTCACCTTGCTGTCGCTGCTGCAAATCAGAGCAAGCTCCTGGGTGTGATGGCTGTGGCCAGGGTACAGGTGGTGTCAGTGAAAGGAGACCTAGAGCTTCTGTGCTTCATACCAGCTGTCAAACCTGAAAACTGTCTTACTGCGGCTGGTATCAACAGAATGTCTCTCTCACACGTGATGTTTCCTATTTCCTGGTCCACTTAGGAGCAATCAGGTGACTAAATTTGCATGAGGTAGATTTAATAAACAGCCATCTCACAATTTGACTTGAAGCAGCCTCCTCTTTGTGAAACAGTTTGTTGTGAACTTTGAATGATCCATCATAGATGTCATGGAAGGGGCAGGATTGTTTGTCTATGACTCGCTCTTCCAAGGAAAGTCTCCTATATTGAGTGTTCCTATCATGAAAAGTGAACTCCTGGGGTCAAATTAAGGGAGGCTACAACAAAACCTTGGCTAATGTTCAAGGACCACAGGAGGGTGGGGGTTTAATGGGTGGTAGTGTTTTCCTAACTTTGCTCCCATTGTGAGTATTTTTTAGATTACACTGTTGTACAAGAAATTTATTTTAAGGATTATAAAAAATATTTTCTTGTAAAAATGCGTATTTTTCTAAGCCCAAGGGGTATCTAGAGATTAGGAAGGCTCAACTGGTAATAAATGCATTCAAATAATCGTCATTCTTTCCTCAAAAGTACATGTATCTAAGCGTAGAAACACTCAGCATGTTTTTGTTTGCTTGTCTTAACTCAGCAGTGAGACAGAAGTACCCAGTTCCTTGTGCTATTCCAAGGAGATGTTTATTCCAACAGTGAACTAATACATGCAGCACCGAGAGCTGGTTATAATGAGCAGCCTGCTGATTCTTAAATACATTACTGGCACTTTGGTTTTTGAATAAATAGCCTGGATCTCACTTTTGTATAAGCTGGTTAGAAATGTAAGGAATTTACAGTAGATAAGGATTTGGCCAAGGAATTTTTTTAGGAGTTTCTCTCTACCACAGTGCTGTTTATTGTAACATTAGATGAACAGAGCAGCATTCCCATGAGCTATTCTAACAGGAAATGGTGAAGAACAAGTTCATTCAGATAACGCTGCAGAACAACAAAGCAGGAACATGGGTGGATTGTACAACCTGAGTAGAGAAGAGGAATTGCACCCTCACCATGTCTGCAGATGACATGGAGGGAACTGCAACTCGTGCTTAGGTGAGCAGAGCCTCTGTTCAGAGGGACCTGGCCAGGCTGCAGGAATGGTTGACAGACACTTCATGAAATTCAGTGAAGATAAATCCACATTCTTGCACGTGTGACCAAGTAACGCTATTCATGAGAACAAGATGGGGAGAACAGCTCTGAGGAAATGTATGGATGATGCTGATGGAAAACAAGCTGAACATGAGTCAGCAGCTCACCTTCATAGTGAAGGGGTTATAGGGCAGAACATACCCTTCCCAGAAGAAGGCACTGGAAAGCCGAAAGGCAACAGTCACAAGTTGCAGGAAAGGAAATTACAGTTGGATTTAAGGGGAAAGTTCCTCACTATAAGAGCAGTGCAGTGAACAGGTTGCCCGAGAGGCTGTGGAGTCTCTACCCCTGAAGGCATGCAAAACACAGCTGGCCCATGTTCCTTGAGGAACATGGTCTGATTTTAAAGGTGGCCCTGCTTTGAAGACCTCTGTAAGTCTCTAATTTGCTTAGATTGGTGTGTTCTGTGAAGACATAGTATAATTACAAAATGTAATTATTTGGTGAACTTGCTGCAATAGCATTTGAAAAAATATACACAATTTGGTCTATCTTGGAACTTTTCATCTTTTTTTTTTTTTTTTTTTAATATGCAACGCTAAAATATAAGTGTCCTGGACCAAACTTCTCAATTTTGGACAACCTAAGTCCTGAGTTTTCAGGACTAAGACATCACATTTGGGTGGTACACATTGGCATATTCCTTACCTGCTGCTTCTCAGAGGAAGCTGGGCTTACGGACACTTTCAAATATTTTGAAACCTCTTTTAAGTACTTGAATACCTTTATCATTTGAGCCTTGGGCTCCTAAAAGCACACACTTGATACTTCTATCTTAGATTGGATATTGTTTGCCTGTTCTTCTGTCACAGCAGTGTGGTTCAGTGCTTGCACATTCAAATTGTTAGTTCATGCCCAACTGCATAGATTTATATTTTTTCTCCTTCTGCAGCTGCTTTTATCACAGAGTATAAGATTTCTTTTGTGGTCACAGGCTGGTAGTTTTGAAAGCCAATGTAGTTAGAATCTTCCATTTGGAAACTGTTTTAATGTTTTCATTTGATTTCCTTATCTTAATGTATCTTATTTTTTTTAGCTGTTTCTTTTGAATGTCAAGGCTTAAAAGCGTTATCCATTCAAGCCTATCAAATGCAGTAGAAAGTAAATTATTCCACTTTTAGTTTGAGCCTGTTCATTCTTTGTTTAACTGAGACAATTGTTAAGGAAAAAGTGCTCTGGAATGTCAAGTAGCAAACTTTAATTTGCCACCTTGTTCTCTTGTAAACAGAAATGAGAGATTTAAACATGGGTGCGGTCTTATTTGAACAGAGCACTCGCATTAAGTCAAACATGCTTTTCCTCCTGGAACTGCTTGTCTGGATTTGCTTTAGGGATAACATTTTTTCCACTAGTTTTCATTCAACAATCAGCCTGGGTTCCAGCCACTTGGGCTTCAACCATTTTAGGCCTCATTTCCGGTAACTGAGCCTGAATTTTTAAAAGTCCAAGCTCGTGGATGTCATTCATACAAGTAACATTGTGTGTCCCGCCTCCTCTGGAGCTCAGATGGGGAAAACGAGAGCAAAAGTGGAATGCTGTGGTGTGTTTTCCAGTTTGTAGTTTGAGGCTGGCTTTGGGGTTATGGGCTCACTTCACAATAAAACTCATAACCTGGGGTGAAAAAGTGCAGGCCACTGACTTCAGTAGAATACTTCACACTGTTTAACTTGAAAAATACATGGGTGGTGTTTCTCATTCTAGGCATGTGCCTGTGTTGTGATCAGTGATGCATGTTTATATCAGATTTCAAAGCCTTTACAAAAGGAGCCATTATAAAATGAAAATACGCATTAGAATTGATGTGATATGATGTGAAAAGTAATTTCTGTGTGAGTGGAAACACTGTAGGAGGGAACAGAGATTAGATGTGGAACATTTATATTACAGATGCACTAAACTCCCAACTAAGGGAAACTGGAAAATCTGCTGTAAGAATAAGGTATTTTGTGCCTAAATCAAATGAAATTTTTGAAATTAGTTATCTTCTTTATATTTTCATAATTTATTGTGGATTCCAAGGTTTGGTTTTATTTATGAATTATTTTCCTGATTATACAGAATTTTTTATCTGCCATCAGCTGGAGGCAATGAGTTATGTCAATGTCCGTAATGAAAAAGCTCATTTGATTGAATGACAGGATGGTGGCATAGATTATCATCAGAGATGTTCTATGTGTATGCTATTTAGATAATATATTCATATGTCTGAGAGAAACACTTACATCTTCCCAGCTTCTTGTATCTTTGTGGATGACAGCTCAGAAAAACACTGACTATACAGTGCTCCTGCAGAATATTTTCTGTGCGCCTTGTGATATTTCCCAAGAGGTTGGATTGGAAGTACCCTGCAGTGGTAGTGCTGAGTGGAATGCAGCTTCTCTGTGAGACTTTGTGGTACCCTGAAATACTAAATGAGATACATCCACAGATCCAGGAGCCTTGTAGAGGTGCTTAGGGTGATCTGGGCATGGAGAGGAGTCTCAGAATCCTCTCCTCACTGCTTCTATTACACTGCTTTCCCTGGAATGCTCTTTGGGGACCCACATTGCTGTGTGGAGGGGGATCTACAGCTCTGCAAGGCTTGGCTGCACAAGGGCTCTGTTTGTGTTGTGACTAATTGCCCTCATCTAGGGTAACTGCAGGTGCCTGCTGCCTTATCCTCTGATCAGCAGAGCTGCCCTAGTGATCTTTTGATACCTTTTGAAGTTCATTAGGTGGCAATTCATGCCATTTCTTAACTTTTCATCCCCAATCACATAATTACTTAATAGTTTCAAATATTTATTGAGCATGAAGCTTAATTAGGCTGTAGATGAGCATAACATTCAATATTCCCTTGGGAATGTGGCACATGGCTAATTACAGCTTTGTAATTAGCCATGCAGCAGGCTTAGAAGAAACCTCTGAAAAGCCTGCTGAGCCTCAGCAGTGCAACAGAAAGAGGGGTGAAGAGTGCAGACCTTGTGAAAGCAAAATGAGAATTCAAAAGTCAATAGAAAAAAATTTCCAGCAAATTTTGGCCATCTCAGTTTTATTTGGGCTAACCTTGAGAGGCATGAGAGAAGGGAGTGAAAGGGTAGTGAAGAAGAGAAGAACTGGAGAGGGGAAGAAGCTATTATTTTTTTAAGTGTTGAGATACTTCTACAATCCTGAATCTTACTATAGGCAAAGATTATGTCTCAGCAGCAAAGCTTCTGCACCAGCTTGAAGAGCTAAGGCTTGGTTATTTACATGAATGCTCACTTACCTGTGCATAAACCTTTCCCAATAAATCTCAGTTTAGTTTGAGTATTTCTCACGTTGAAATCTCTGGTGAAGATCCTGTAGCTTTTATTCTGGATTTTGTGAATCAGAAGTTGGAATGTGTTGCAAGGACTTTGAATAAAAATGAATTGAAGTAGATAACTACTTAAAATTACATTCTATAAAACAGAGTGCACAGTAGTGCCTCAGAGAGAGACTGGCTGAAATATTCACTATGGATTCAAGCAAAGGCAGTGTAGTGCTCAGCTGTCATTGCCCATGAATACAGCAAAACAAAAAGCAAAAGAGAAACAAACCTGAGGTTTTAAATTCCTCTAGGAATTAGGACCTTGATTTTTCTAGTCTTCAACTCCTGCCATCCACTGAGTCCTTTCATTGGTTCAATATTGACTCATGAGGAAGTAGGATATCCCCTGAGCAGGTTTTCACATGAGGACTCCCATCCAGTTACTGACACGGAATAGAGATGCTTGTGAAGCACCCTCTGGTCATCATGTACTGCAGGTGAGCTGCAGTTTTATCTTCCTGAGACTTATTCATACCAATGCCATGTTCCTAAGTGTGTTGGTTTTGGCTGGGGTCGTTTTCTTCACAGTGGCTGGTATGGGGCTGTATTTTGGATTTGTGCTGAACACAGGATTGATAATACAGAGATGTTTTTGTTATTGCTGAGCAGAGCTTGCACAGAGCCACGGCCTTTTCTGCTTTTCGTATGGCCACGCTGTCAAGGAAGTGGGGGCTGAATGAGAGGCTGGGAGGAGACACAGCCAGGAGAAGTGACCCAAACTGACAAATGGGATGTTCCAGACCATGTGACATCATGCTCAGTATATAAAGTGGGGGGAAGAAGGAAGGGGGAACATTTGGAGTTTTTGTCTTCCTAAGTAACCACTTGCATGATGGGCCCTGCTCTCCCAGAGATGGCTGAACACCTGCCTGCCCATGGGAAGCAGTGAATTAATTCCTTGTCTGGCTTTGCTTGTGTGCACAGCTTTTGCTTTCCCTATCAAGCTATCTATCTCAACACGTGAGTTTTCCAGCTTTTACTCTTCTGATTCTCTCCCTGATCCCACTGGTGATGAATGTGTGGCTGTGTGGGCTTGGTTGCCAGCTGGTGGCAGCCGCACCCATGACACAATGTATTAGTTTTGAGCATCTCTGAATTTCATTAAAAACTCAATTATTCTTGGGGAAAAGAAATCTCATTGAATTAAATAAAGATTGTAACTCTATTTAGAATTATTACTGACTTTTTAGCAGACCACAGAAATAGAGACAAACCTTACTAATATATGGCTAAAAGCACCACTTCTTTCTGAGATAACACTGTGGAGCAAGTATTCGAATGTGCAATTAATTACTTTTGTTCTGAGAGGGTAAAAAATGAGGATGTGTCTGTACTGCTCATTTTCATATTCATGTTTCATAGAAGAGGATTTTCTGTTCCAGTTGTTGCAATGCAGTGGAGAGATTTAGCTCAGCCCTTGCTTAGTTTTGTGTATCTTAAAAAAAGCCTCAGATTAATACCGTTTTATCAAAACAACATGATGCCATAGTCCTTTCTTTTGTAGCAATATCACACTTAAATATATCACAAATGCTGATATTCTGATGCTCTGAGATCCAGTCGTTGTAGTGAAGAATCATCTTTACACTGTTTACCTTATCTTTTGGCAAGGTTTTCAGGTAGCATCATGTTAACATCATTACGTAACTTCCAAAATGACCTCACTTACACATAGTCAGTTCAGAGTGTGAGCAGAACAGGACCTTGATAGGTCCTCTCTGCTCTCCTCAGTGTCTGCAACGTGCCCAGCCTTGCTGTTGATGCAGAGCAGAGACAGAGATCGAGTTAAGCTGCCTGAATATGGCCAAACTGTCACAAAGGGAATTAGGAATTACTTACTAGCACACTGTAAAACACCCAGACTTCCTATGTAAACAAGGCTAACTCTAGTAAAAAAAAGGAATGAATGTTGCTTTTACTAATAAGTTTGGCCGTTCCTTCCTTTAATGGCCCAGTGATGCATTATTAACATAGCTGGATATTTTAAGCTGATCCATAACTGAAAAAAGAAAAAGGAAATCGTGTTCTTGGCCATGTAAAGCATAGCTTCACACATATTCTGTCATACCTCAAAATTAATATCTTTCATATTCCCTGCTCATAGTTTTCAATTTCTCTTCTTTTGTTTGACTAATGAGAGAAGGTAATGCTTCAGTTAAGACAAATTAATATTCCAGTAGCTGAGAAGGAAGATAAATCAGTCCAGGATTTCTTGGTGGTGCATTTTTTCTGCCTTTAGGTTTGGGAAGAGCTCTAGGTTTTAAAGCTGTAAGGAAGGCTACTAGGAAAGTTCCAACAATAGTGCAAGCAAAATTTAGCATCACATATACATAGAAAAGTGTAGCCATAAACTTCTCACATTGGTGTATTCCCCTGGTGTTTAGACCCTTCAAATACTTGTAGACATTACCATATTTTACCTTAGTCATCATTTGGCTGAGCTTAGACATACTTAGGCCTTTTAGTGTTTCCTCCTCAATCAAACGGCAACCCATGATTACTTCCACTGCTTTTATCTGAAGCTTTGCCAGTTTGATAACATCTTTCTGGGATCAAGGTTTTATTCCAAATTTGAAGACAAAACTTAAGTCATTGCTGCTTCTAGGGTCAGTCCCAAATCTAGAGCCCATGGTGCTTAAGAAGGGTATGGTGAAAGCTTCTAAGATGCAGAGACAACAGGAAATATGTTACACCAGGGACAGACTGGCGTTCTCAGAGAGAGTTGAGACCAAAGGGAAAATGCTGCCTTCTACCAGAACTATTTTGCACGTGGATAATGCATTGATGGAATAAGAAACTGCTAATATTGCAGTCAGTTTGTTAGTCCTTGAGATGAGGGCATATGTGGAAGAAAATTAAAAGCAAAGAAACTCTCTAATGGAATGGGTGTGGAAATAAGTGAGCTTGTGCTTTCCCCGTCTCCGTCACTTTGTCCCTGGTCTGAAAACTGTCAACTGCTTTTGGACCAGGCAGCACCAAGTGAGACCTTCTGTGAGGAGGAAAAAATGGTGCTGTTATAAAACAAAACTTAGGTATAAGAATTAGAAAATTAATATATGCAAAGAATGAAGGTGGTGTCATCTGGACACAGACACAGGAGCACAGTGCACAACTAATTCATTCTGCTTGGCTAGCTGCATGTGGATCGAAAGCTCACTAAGCCTGAGGGCAAAGCAAAAGGATAAATGGCAAAGTACAGCATTGGAGAGGGAAGGGGGAATTGCACAGCTTGTACTGAGATGGGTGGCAAGCTTCATTAGGAGGGGAAGATGCAGTGAATGTTTGGCACCCTGGAGGAAAGGGGTGATGTAGGGCTCGTTGAGTTTTCCTCTATTGACCTTCAGTACTGGAACAGATCTGGTGAGACCACAGCAGTTTCTCATAATACATGGTGTAAATTACCTCAGGAAAAGAAAAATGGTGAAAACGTAGTCCTTTTAAAGTTTTATGTAATTTTCTATACCTGCCAGGGTATAAGCTTTCTCATTTTCTCTTTGAGTTTGCCACTGCCTTCTCCTGAGTGAGGACATATCTCAAGTCTTATCCACAATCTAGAAAGTAAAATAAAATAAAATATTACACACTTTGCTCATCCAGACTGCTTTTTCAATCCTACAGCTTACAGACATGTTCCTTTTTGTGAGAAGTTGCTAAAGTTAAACTTACTCTCATTTGTCCACTGGATTACGAGGAAAATATTCTTAAAAAACCAATGCAGAGAGAAGTTACTTTTTCTTTCCAAGCCAAATAGAATTAAAATCTGTCAGTGAGAAATTGTTTCTAAAATACATTGTCAGATGTTGCTCATTTTCATGCAAAAAATTATCTCCTTTGCCAAATATGCATGGTGTGTTTGTTCCATCTTGTGAGCAGCGCTTATGGTGAGTTGCTGTCATTTGTCAAATGAAGAGTGAAGGCTCAGTTCCAAGATCTTAGTCACTGTTGTTCTGAATATGTGGAATCTCAAGGGAAAAAAACCAAGGCTGTCCTTTTTTAACAAACAACAAGGCCCCATGATAACCGTTCAATGTACTTGTACATAATGGTTTCTTACAAACAATTTCTCTAGTTTTCCTGAGTAAATTGCATTACAAAGATGAAGTCTTTGTTAATAAGTGGGAAGTAAAATTTTAATTCCATATTTGTCAAAAAAACAGCTTTGTAAGGTAGGGCCAGTGGGGCTGTGTTCATCCTGGTCAGATAAACCATCATGGGATTGCCAGGGCATGTTAGCATGTTCCCTGCCACGATTTTGGCTGAAAGAGGCTAGCACTCTTCCAGATGATGATGGGATCTACTTGAAATGCTAGACAAGCTTGGCCTATTTCAATTGCCAGTACAGAGTCTAAAGGACCCCACGGCTCCCCTTCCTCTGGGCACGCCATGCTCCCCCCTCCCTTCGACACCTCGCCCTCAGTGTTTGCTGGTAGCTGGTTCGTTATTCACGTCTGTGAGGGCTGGATGTCCTGTAACGTTACCCTGCCAGCGTGCCTTGGGAGCGAGTAAAGGGGACTACATGGTGGTTCTGAGCCTCCTCTGAGTGAGGAGGACTTTGAACCAAGGTTTCTCACCTCCTGGGAAGTCCTGCAACCAAGAGGCAGTGAGATGGAAGAAAAAGGTCGATATCGTTGTCTCGAAATAACAGTTGTCTAATGTGTGAAGAGCTTGATTCTGCTGTATGAAGCGTGTCCAAGCATTTCTTGTGCTTAGCAGCTTTTGGGGATCTAGTTTTTGGATGCACTACTAAAGCAGATACTGCGATGCTGAGGCTGGGGCTGCCTGAGTGTGCGTGGAAGGAGAATTGTGTCTGGTCAGCTTCAAGAGTTTGGCTGGGGAGGAGAGGATTAGATTGCAGGACTCGTCACAGATTTCAAGGAAACTCTTGTGGAAGAGGGGGGAGTCCATGATTAAAAATTGCAATTTGTAATTTTCATTGCACTGAATCTGTCCCTTTTAGATGGTGTGTGCTTAACTCATCAGAAACAAAGAAGCATAACTAATACTGCTGAAATACTTGAGCAAGGGTTAGTCCACAATTATCGGATGAATTTTGCAAATTAATTTCTCATTCACATATTTACCGTTTCTACCTTTTCTGTGTGGATGCTAATAATTGCTAGGGAATTGTTATCCTACCTCCTTCCAATTCTTTATGTTGGATTTCTTCCCTTTTTCTCAATCTCTTTTATTTTTTTTTAAATTAAATCATGAAAACATCAAATAGAAGTGTATTTCTTGACATTTAAAAACCCCCTACTTTATCCAGCTTGAACTTCTGACTAGAGTCTCTCTCTCCCCATGGATAAGCACATTTTGGATTTCAGAATTTAGCAGTATGCTCTCTCCTTTGTTACAAGGTTGCTATTAGTGGACCAGTGTGGTGTCCACTGCTCTCATTAAAGATCAAGGCAAAACAAATCCAACTCTAAAATTACATTGTTATCAATCTCTTTAAAGGCCTGGAGTAACTTAAATTTGTCTCAGTGTGCTCTGTCATCAGGCACCCTGGATAAACACATACTTTTTCCGAAAAACCATAGCTTCTGCTCAGCTGGAACTATTTTGAAAAGATTAGTTTTTTTCAAAAGTCACTAGTGCCATCAATAATTTCATTTTCCAGCTACTCTGAGCTCATTTGGTTTTGATGCAGTCTTTTCCAGAAACAATTTTGGAATTTAAATGCAAACCCTAATGCATTATTTTGCGGTGTGTTTTAAAACTTAGGAAGGGCAGGAATATTCCCGTGCACAGACAAGCTTAATGATATCTTTTGTATTTTCATTTTCAAGAGGCATTTGTCCCCTGAAGAGTTCCAGGAAGTCTTCAAAATGAGTATTGAGGAATTTGATCGTCTGGCACTTTGGAAGCGGAATGACCTGAAGAAAAAGGCCCTGCTTTTCTAAACCCTCCTGGATAAAATATGTGCTTAATCAAAACGAAAATAGTCTTGCCAGAACTATCACATGCACTTGCTGTTGAACCATTGTCCAGCTTCATTGTGTTAGTATGTGTCGGGGAAACAAGACAGATTAGATGGTAATGTGTTGGGATACAGAGAATTTGCTAATCTTGCATTTCCAGCTGGTTTTGTCAGTAACTCCTGGTCCTACCCAGTTTACAATGTGCAAAAAATCTAGCTTTAAATTTATTGTTGCTTGCATTTGTTGCTTGATGCAAATGGAAATTCTGAAAGGAAGAGAAAAAAGTGTAGCTGTGACACAGGAAATGCATCCAACATTTTGTTCCATTCAGTTTTATAATGCAATTTTTACAAAATCAAGTAAGTAATTAATATAGAAATTTTCCGGCGGGGGATCACATGCTATTAAAAATATGGTAAAAGCCAAAGAAAAGCATATCTGCAAGCAATTATTGCAATTGTTTATCTGTGGTACTTTTTAAGAATGAAAGCAGAAATATGGAAGCACCTTAATTCTACTTCTTATATTTAAACACAGCGTACTCTTTAAAAGATCATATTTGTCTAGAAGGTAACTAGCTATCTTTAATTACAACACCAGAGTTTTTATTTTATTAAGAATATATTGTGACATAAAACGGTTATAATAACTAAAATGTATACAGGCCTACTAAGATTTAGTCCCATTCATCAGGAAAACTGAAGCCTTATGCAAAACTGGTTTAAGAGTGTATTGTGCCAGTTGACTGTGTTTTCCTACTAGTTTGGGGTGTTTGAAGAATGGTTTTTTTACATTTCATGCTGATATAAATACCATGTAATCTTAATTAATATGTAGATAGATATATCTATCTATAAAAGATATCTATCTATAAAATCTATTTTCATTAATATATGTCCTAAGTGAAGGCATTCTTACTTTCTCAACTTTCCAGCTTTACACAATAAGCCATGAGAACTGTGGTGGTGTTTGGTAGATGTGGAAATGGAACAGTTCAGCATAAAATGTAACAAAAAAAGCTTGGTGTGCTCTATCAATAATACAGACAATTATAATCAAATACATAAAACCCTCATGCATTACTATTCGCATGTTTCTGTACAAGTCAATTTGAAAAAAAACAAACTATGTGATACTGGTGCAGTACCTTGAAACTATCTTAAATAACAAGCAAAGCTAACAAAATCTAAGCATTTGATATGTGTTAGACCTTAATATCTCTTCCAGCTGAAAGACTGTATTAAATTTAATAGTTTCATATGGTCAGAGGTATGGTTGCTGACAAAGAGTGTTTTAAAGTGAGTTGCTAGTTTCGTGTGATACTAAATGAGCATTACAAACAGTACATTTTTCAGCCATGTGTCAGTATTCTGCATTTTTACTGCCTTGAGTGTTTGTACTCACCTCCTACTTCACTGTCTTTTTGCATTTCCTTAAGGTAACTGGTTAATATATGCACTACAACACACTATTTCAGCTGACCCAGCATTGGAAAAATCATAGCATTGAACATGCCTTCTTCCAACTAACTTTCAAAGTCCATGCTGTTGGAAATAAATATTTTCTCATGACCTAAATGTTTTGTCTGATGATACAGATGTTTAAAAAAATTCATTAAAACAAAGACATAACTGAATGACTTTGCTAATGTGTGTATAATTTTTTAGATCATATTGCTGCTCTGGATAGGGTCTTCCCATGATATTAATGTAAATATTATCTAATTTGCATTAAATTTGCTCACTGAGGAGAGTGTTGAATGTACCTCTGAATGTCAAGTTACTGTAAAGTTGGTCGTGATTTAAACAATCGACCAAGCAACTGTCACATCTCACCAAGCAAAAGTTGCTTCACTGGTGATGTACAGAACCATTAACCTGTGCAGAGAACCATTAGCCACTTTCAAATGAGAGCTCCTCATCACATGCAGAGCACATCCATAATGCTCTTCAACCTCAGAACAGCTTGTTGCACTATTTTGTGAAAACTGGCAGCCCATTGAAATGGGCCAATCCTAAACGTGACCAGCAGGGTCTGTTGCTACTACGAAAAACTAAATCCAGGAGAACAATTGGTTGGAGAATGATTATGAGGAAGTTTGACATTGGCGATGACCAGTCTTCTCATCCACACATTCCTGGGACATCGTATTGATTTCAGGCATCTTCTCAGTGTTTAAGAAAATTGCAGATTGATCAAAGAAATCCATGTATCGGTGCAGGTCAGGTTCAGTATGGATTTTCATAAATAATTTGCAAATTTCTTAACCACAGAAGCTATTGTACTGGTATAGGATTCAAGCTATGCTGTAAGGAAAAAGTGCATTACTGAGCACCACAGGCAGTCAGCAGCTCTGTGCTGCTCTACTCTTTTATGCACCAGCAGATGTGTGGCTGATGACAAGTGAGGATGGTGAGCTCATGTGAGCTGTTTGACCCATTTACACTGTTTTGAGACAGTTCATCTGTTATAATGTCAAGCCTTAAAAGTGTCTCTTGAAGGTCCTTGTTCCACCTGAGCTAAATCAGATACAATTCTGGTTTTATATGCCCTCATCCAAACTTTTTAGCTCATGGGCATCAGTTCTTATCACAATGCCTAACTCTATTGGGGGTTGTACCCCTTCCTCTTTCTATATTTGCTGACAAATTCCTTTGTCATTCTGTGCTTCCTTTTATGGTCAGTGAAGAGGAAAAAAGCTCTTCATTCACATCCTAATGTTCTAAATGTGAGATGAATTGCCTCTATCATATTCCTGTCCACTGAATATAAAGAAAGGCAATCCCACTGCAGAAGTACACATTGCAGGCTATCTAATCTTGGACAAAATTATTTCTATGCCTACAGTCTATTGGGGGAAATAAGCCAGTTTTTACCAAGTCGGTGGAATACCAGTCTTACAACCACTGGCAGTTCCTAGACCATGTTACCAAATCACTTTCAAGCAATCAGGAAAGTACTTTGAGTTGCACAGATCTCACAAAACGCCCTAACACAGTAATTTTTTGTGCTCATTATACTATTCACTAAACAGGCATACATTCAATGCCAAACACGCAAAAATGTTTTAGAAGACAGTCAGTTTATCAACTTACGTTCCTACCACCAGCCAAAACCAAAAAGGAATTTTGGCTTCCATACACAAAACCTTTGCTGACTTTAGATGAACAAGTACTCTTGTGTGTCCTTACTTCATTTCCCTGAAAGTCTGGAGTGGTCTGTAGATGTGTGTTCTGTGCAAAGGTGGTACAGCTCGGTAAGCTGTTTGTTTTTTCACATGATACATGCCAGTGTATCACTCTGTATTTAAAGCATTTACTGTCATATGGTGCAGTGACCTATTCAGTTATGCTCTCTAGCCTAACTAAATTCACATTTACAGTATGCTGTTGTGTGCTGGATTTGGCACCAGCCAAACATACCAGTGTAAAAGGGCCATAAAGTGAGTAGCATTGTAATTTACTTCACTGCTAAGTTGTCTGTACATCACCTAAACTCCATAAACCAGACCATGGTATACCAGAGAATACAAGATTCGTGTTTCTAAAATTTATCACGTTTTCCTCGTTTAAAAACTGTAAATTAGAATTTCAGTCATGTAGTTTTCTTTCAGGAACTTTGAGTGTCTAATTAAATGTGAATAGACTGACATGTGTGTAGTAAACATTCAGGTTTATTTTAATAAGGTTCCGTATGCTAATCTTTTATAGTATTATGAAATAGAAAAGGCATTCAGAGTAATGAGATAACACTTTGCCAGAATATTCCATCTGATAATGTGCTCTGGTGTTGGCAGTAAAAAACTGAGTCTCGACAAATCATCGGCTGTTTTTCAGATAATGCTCTTTAGAGTTATTAAGTTACTGTTCTATAGTCTTGTTTCCAAGGTCGTGCTGCCTCTCAGCATTTTTGTAAGTATGGATCTGGCTATGCAGCTCAAAAGGATCAATATAGCTCTTGGAGAAACTTCTTTTGATATGTATACAAGAAGCAGGGGAATTCTGTCAGAGAATTCATTTTCATTCTTGGATCTGAGCTGTATGTCTCAGCTGCTCATGTCAACCCTATGTATGACCTAATTCTCACCTCATGTATTTTGAAGAAGACATGTCTCAAACTCAGCAATGCAAGAGCCAACATTTCATCATCATGGTCTTTGAGACAAAGGAATATGTGGGGTTTTGTGGTTGCTGAAGGAATATCTGACCAAAAACTCCAGATAGGAAACCAGGCATGCCGGGTTACCATTATTAGCTGTCTGAGAAGGCTGGACGTTTTTGTCTGACCTTCTGCTATTTCTTTTCCTCGTGGTTCAGGGGAGAACTCTGAAACCTGTAATTGCAGAAGCAAGAAAATACATGGTTGTGAGACAGTACCTGGAATCTAATCTACCTCAGAGACAAGGTTAATTTTACATGGACAAAAAAGATACAGTTCAGACCAAGAGAGATGCCTGGTCTTACATTCCACATTTTGATTTTGAGGAGCCATCTATTTGACATTTCCCAAGTGTGACCAAGACAGACCAATTATTTTACTAACCTTTTCACATATCTTCAGGAAAATGCTGTTCTGCTATTTGCAGATGAGCTAGATAAGATCCCAGGCACTTCTGTCTGTCTGGTGCATGAGCTTCAGCGTTTCCTTATGTTCATATTCTCCTGCCCCTTTGATTTATGTGTGAGGAAAAGCACAGGGTCGTTTTATAAGCTTCCTAAGACCTCAACTGACCTTTGACTAATGTGATTACTTGATAGGTCACAGTTGTTGCTACCATTTTTCATGTATCTTGAGTGTCTGAAGAACAAAAGATGACTCCTACTAATATCACAATGACAAATGCAACTCTCTTGTACATGTAAATTTATACTGGAGTCTTGCATCCCTTCTTCATATCCAAGCTGCCTCTGAGGTACGGCAAAATCCTTAAGGGCTCATAGGAGGTGCTGGCTCGAGCTTTTTGAGTCTTTCTATCCTTTCCGACTTTTTCTAGTCTGTGAAAAGCCATGTCAGAAAAGGTGGAACTCAGTAAAAGTGCATGGCCATGAAATGCAAGATCAGTTTGCTTCCCAGGTAATGAAGCACCCACAGCAAAGTGCAGTTTGTTGGGTTATTGCAGCAGGTTGTTGCTCCCTCCTCGCAACCATCTCTGGGAGTTACAGCTCAGAGAAGTTAGTTCTGAATGCTGCTACTTTTCATGATTTAGGACATCTTCTTCCTTCCCCTCGGTGTTTGCCATCTGTGCACACAGGTATGTGTAAGTAGGTAGATCCCATGTGTTTCTAATGGTTGGACGGATGTCTGCAGCACTCAAGCAGTTGGGACCAGCCAGTCCTTCCCTGCCAGTCTGGACAAGCAGCAGCTCCAGGGTGATCAGGAGGAAACCAAAACCAGGCAAAAGCGATGTCCCACACAGGTAAATGTATCATAATTTGGGCATTACTGTCCCAGCTATTATGTGTTTGCCTTTGTTACAAGTCTGGGTACCATTGATTTCTGGTTTTGAATCTTGTTAAGTTTCTGTCATGGATGATTTGCTGTTGACCTGTTTTCTCCATTTGCTATGATACATTATTTTATTACATCCTCTACCTCGTCTCTCCACTAAAAATTGCAATTTTTTTTTATTTCTTTCAGTATTAAAACCTTTCTTTGCCCTTGATAATTCTTTTGCAAATTTCTCTCAGCCCATTGTACCTTGTATTTAGAAATGGTCTGACAGAATAAAAGCTTTCTATTTGCCATGTTATGTCAAGCACTATAATTTTTTCTTTTTTTTCTTGTTTTTTTTTTTTTTTGTGGGGGGAGATGGGGAAGAAGAACACTAAGAACGTCTTTGACTTTTTTTATTACAAATTTACATTATGCTTCTGCCTTGCTTGGCCTTACCTCACTCTTGCAAATTGCTGGGGTTTTTTTCCATCTAAGTGGACATGATTCTGAACTCTGACATAAGAGTCATTATTATTTCTCACACTACTCCTATAAATTTTTTTCTATTAACTGATAATTAAGAAGGCACCATGACTGATCGAAAATTAAACAAGTGAGGTTTTTAATGGTCTGTCTGAACTTCCTTTCAGTTCTCTGACCTGGAATAATTCACTTGAGGAACAGGGTTAAAACCCTTCATGCCACTTGACAATTTTGCTAGTCAGACTTTAAAAAAAAAAATTCTCTCAAGTTAAGGATATGGAGCATAAACACTTTGAGCTCCCCATTTTTTCCCAATTTTATACTAGACTTTTTTCATCTGACAATTAGTTTTTGACAGATGGAAGTGCCAGGAGGACCGTATGAGTTGCTGTATAATCATCAAATTCTTCAAATTGCATTTTTTTGTCTTAATCTCTTTTTTCAATATGATAACTGTTTATTTTTCTAGGGCAATAAAAATAATATAATAATCAAAGACTACTGAAATAACTTACTCCATTTTAAATGGCACAGGAGACAATATAAATACAGAATAGAAGCTAAAATTTATCTTTCAATAAGATTCCATTTTTGCCCCAATCTTGCTTGAATTGAAAGAAAGCAGGGGCAAGGAGGCTTAGAGGAAATCTTCTCCTATTTTCTTCAAATTTAATATAAAATTCAAATTTACAAGAAGTAAAATTACAAGAATAGGATTTTTTTTTTTTCAAGTTAGTAATACCCAAAGGCAGAGCTACTTTTCAGTGATTCTGAGGGTTTAATATGCATTTAATAAAAGGATGTTAGCATAGTGTTTGGAAAATGTCAGTAACTAAATGCTAATCCCACTGAAATCACTGGCATTCGTACCTGAACACAGCACAAAGGTCAGGTTATACAGAATTTCTTCCAAAACTGAAATCAGAAGGAAGGATTGTTTGCTTATGTTTAGTTCAAACAGAATAATATAAGTGGGAAGTAACTATTTTTACCTGCACATTAAGATTCTATAAAACGTATGTTATCCTTTTGTATATATTCCCTCCTTTGCCCTGATTCAAAACCAAGAACCTAATTTAAGGTATTTACGTCTCTGTGAATTTACTTGCAGATAGTTTTGTTACACAGAAGACACATCTGTGTGGAGAGTAAGGAGAGGCCTATGCATTATAAAAAAATAGCATAATCTCTCCTCTTGAAGTTTCTATAATGCACACTTTTTCTAATTTGCTTTCTGCAGAAAGGTGAAGAATGGCATTTCTGCTGTAAAAGAAGTCCTTTTGGGACATATATGTACTCAGCACTGTAAGATTCCTGAAACAAATTTTTCAAGTATATCTAAAATATAATTAGTTCTTCCCATAGTGGACCTGGAAATTATGTGAGACCCAAGAAGAAATAACTTACTGAAAAGGTACTTCAACAAGATACTCTTTTAAAAAAAATCAAAAATATATTGAGTATTAGGTTCTCAATAACATAGATCCTGCTGTAACAGGATCACAGTATACAATAGGAAAGGGAAAAAGACCCCATCTTTATCAAGAGCTTTTTTTTGTTTGTTAAATACATTTATTCCTAGTCTGTAAGTGCCTTGAGTGTCTCAGACAACTGCAGAAACACTGATGTTCTCCTTACTGAAAAATTACGGTTTCAAAGTAACAGAAGAAGATTTCTATTCTAAAAAGCCCTAACTTGCCTTCTGCTTTTGAAACCCTGCCATCAATATGTTTTACTGAAAAGAGTGGCAATTGCTGTAATGTCACTCCACCTCTTGGCAGCGCAGATTGCGCAGTATTTTTGCCTGCTTTTCACTCTTCCCTGAGACCATCCATTCCCCCACGGCAACATGATGTGAGGGCAGGAGGTGGGACACGTCGGGAGGCAGCTGCAGCAGGGTTTGCTCCAGGGAGCCTCACCTCCCCTGCCTGACACACCAATGTCCACTGCACGGGGCAGTCTGGGGTCTCACATGAAGTCAGCATTTTGCCAGTTGTAGGTTTTTTTGGTCTGCTCAACCCCCATTCCGAAGAAAAGAAAAAAAAAAAACCAATCCAAAGAGACAAAGCATTTTACAGTCTTTCTCATACCAAATATTAAGAACATACAGGCTTTTTCTTACAGCCATGATTTTACTTTAAAGTACTGAAAATAAAGAACGTACTCTTGTACAGGCACCTTGAAAGGTCTTACTGAAAAGTATTGAGCAGTCTTTCAGTGAATTCTAGTCATCACTTACAGCATCCAATATGTTTTCTTACACTTGTTTTCTCAACAGGATGTTGCTGAGGTTTTGGGGCCTCTTAAACTAGTGAGTTGTCAGGTTATGGACTCAGTCCAAGGCAAATTTGAAGTGGAATTGAGTGTATCTTTAAAAACTGACCCATACTTCTAAATGCCTAAAGTACTGTTTTCCTGCCTTTTTACATTACTTAAGTGAGCCAAATCCAAATTGCTTGGAGTACCTTACAAGACATAAATCACAACAAATGGTAGGAGATTTTTTTTCTCATGCCTGTGTTTCTCAGATTTCATCCAATGTTGATTTTCTAAGGGAAAAAAAATCTTAAAATATGCATAAATAGCTCTTTTAAGCACATCCTAAAGATTATAAATATGGTCTGTCATTGTCATGACTTTTCAATTTCAACACACTACAGATTATCTGATGGTTGAAGCCCCAGTCTTGTAAACAACTCTGTTTAGATACCTTACTGCTGCAGCTACTTGATTATTTTATTTTTCTTTGCTCTGATTATTTTCTTTTCTTTTGTGATAACCAGTGCTAAGAAGCTCACAGGAAGATAAGGGATCCCTATGACTCAGCTTCACCAAGTCCTGCCTAAAGCTTGTGAAGACTATTTCTACAGTCATGAAGTTACCTCTGGTAGAGTGTAACTGTAGAGTGAATTATTGAGAATTAAGACAGTTTGGAACACTGTGTGAATATTGGTCTTTAAGATAAAAAGTGCTTCTTCAATCTGGAGGACATGTATTTCAAACAGGGACATTTACACAAATTTGCTTTCTGCCACTTTGTGTTAAAAGATGATTAGTTTAAGAAGTTTATTGGGTGCAAAATATGACGTATAGTTACTGTGGACCACAGATTTCCTGTTAATGATGTGACTTGAGTTTCCGTGCAAGCAGGTCCTTAGGAATCACTTGATTTATTTTGATGATATTGTGTTCCAGGTGAATTATATGCTGTTCTTTTTAATTCTATAAAATAGAATTTGTATTTAAGTAGTGTCATTAAAGACTCATGGGAAAGAAATTCAGTGAATGACTAAGTTGTATTTTGCAGCTGAAGTAGCTTATGGAATGCATATGTACAAACTAAAACGTGGGGGAATAATGCCATTTTAAAGTGTAGCATTGTGGAAACTAAGAATTCAAATAAGAAAAAAGTCCTTTTGAGCCCTTCAGCTTAAGAGAGAGTTTGTCCATGAGGAACAGCTTGTGCTGTCTGATGATTGTCTCCATGATAGATGGCCCATTATTTAGTCCCTATGGAGTTACCACCACAAGACATGAAGTCTTTACCAATCTCTCCAATAGCCTAAGGACAAACTCTGAAGTTATCTCACTTTCATATCTGACAGAGGGCAATAAAGTGCTTATTTTCTTGCTGGTCTTGTGATGACTCTCTCTCATCTGTGTTTCTCTGCTGATCAGCTTCCTAACTTCTTCTGGGCATTTCCGTGGAAGAAATACTCTGAAGTGTTGCTAGAACCAAGCACCCTGTTTACAGTCCGCTTAGGGCAGGCAGAGGCTGAAGTGTTACTTACTGTGATGTGTGCATTAAAATTTAAAAAAAACCCTAGAGGCAGTCAAGCCAGCAAATCCTGGAAGTGCTCACTGCAAGCATACAAATGAGTGGTACTGTGCAGATTACACTGCATGCACCACAGCAGCCAAGGGCTGTGCTTTTACAGCAAAGTTCTGGGTTGTTCTCCCTCGAGATCATATTTTACAGGTCATGATACAAATTAAGTAGCTCAAAGAGAGTAATAGTTGCAAGCAGTTGAACTGTGGACAAGAGGAGCTACGGTTTCATTTTTTCAAGACTGGCTAAGCACTTTACTATTGCCTGAAAAATCACTACTTCTAAGTACTCCAAAGCCCCCTCCTGCCAACTCCCAACAAGCAGAATACAAAAAGGCAGGTAGGAGCAGGCTGCTGCTGTAATAGCTCATCCAGTAGGCAAGTTCTTCCCTGCCCATACCCAAAGGCATATGAGAAAGAAAACAGCTGAAAGTGAGATTTTAGGCTAAGTAATATTTGTTGAAAAGGTTGGGCTGTGAATTCAGCTCTCCTGTTTTAGGCTACAGAGATCTCATGCATATCCTAAGTGGCCACACAGTGTACATGCTCACTAAATAGAATTTTCCCTGGTCAAACCTGTTACATTGGGTATCACCCCCTTGGAATGACTGAGGATGATGAAACAGGACAGAAGAGCACATTAAACCTGACCAGAACAAACTAAATTTTATTAATCAGTTTTAAGGTGCTTAACAGGTTGCATGCTCTATGGTACAAAGTAAGCTACAAGCTTGTACAGAATTATGCACTTGCATGTACAATGTTCCCCAAATATTTCTCACAAGAGCACACTTGTTCATCCAGCTGTTAGAGTTGAAGTTAAAGAACAGGAGTTCTGACACCCAGCTGGATGAGAGACCAAGACATATTTTTGCCTTAACTAATGTTCTTCCTTTAGTGACATTCTTCTGTGACCTCAGCTTTCCAGTTTCTGTATGGACAGGGAGGAAAATCAATGAATTTGTCAAAGTTGGAACATGTTTACCCAGGTTGCCCATATACAAGCTTGCCCTGGTTCAGCAATTTTGTTACAACTGCAGCCTGCAGGTTTAATCAATATAAACCTTAGTCTCACCTTGATTTAAATCTGGCTTGTATCAAGTTAACTAAAATAATGGAACCTGGTGTTAAATCCGTGTTGGGTCTCTGAGTGATTTTACACAATTTCAACAAAAGAGTTTAAATTTTAGATAAATGCCGACATGTTCATTACGCCCTAAATTCACGTTATTCCTCCACTGCTCAGTACCCAGTCACAGGATCTCCTGAGCGGGAATAGGGAGCGCACGGGCTGCACTGAGGCTCCCGCTGCGATATCGCAGTATTCCAGCATTTACTCGGGGAACAAGCCTTCGACTCCAGGGAGGCTTTACCCTGGGGCAAGAAGCCCAGGTTCGATCTGGCAGCATCTGCCTCGCCAGGAGCAGTTCGGCTCACCTGCCCCTGCCCGGGGGCTGCTGCGCACACCTGCCCCATCCTGCGCCGCACTCGGGGGATGCTGCGGGGCCCCCCCGCCTTTGTTCCGCTGGCTCCGCCTCGGCGCTGTCCCCTCCCCGGGGGCGGGCCCCGGGCCGGGGGCGGTGGGAGCGGGCGGCCGCTCCCGCCCCGGTGTCCCCTCCCGGCGCGGCGCTGGCTGCGCTCCGCGGCAGAGCGGGGCCGCGGGAGGAGCCGCGGGAGGAGCCGCGCTCGGCCGCTTTGTGCCGGCAGCCGCCGCAGGACGGCCGCGAAGGTAGGAGGGCTCCGGCCCCGCTCGCTCCCCGCCCGCCCCGGGCGGCATCCCTGCCGAGCTCCGCGGGCGGAGAGGGAGCGCAGGAGGGAAAAAGAGGGACGGGAAGGGCTGGATTCAGAAATGGGCTTTTTCAGCCGCTGCTCCGCTGCTGCTCCAGGCAGCCCGGTACTAGGAAAGCTGTGGGCTTACTGGGGAAAAAAGAAAAAAAGCCTAAAAAAAGAAATATAAAAAATGAAGTCTCGCTTGTTTTCTTGGCCGGGAGCGGCACATGGAGAAAGCTGGGAGGGAGCCCGGTTATCGGGCGGCGGCGGCTTCCCCGGCAGCGCGCGCGGGGCGGCCCCTGCACGGGCTCTGGAAGGGCAGAACCCGGCCGAGATCCTCCGGAGCGGAGCCCTCTCTCCGCCATCCCCAAACTCGCATCCCTTCCCGGGAAAGGCACCGGCCAGGCACCCGCGCTGCTGCTTTGTACCGCGGCGAGCTTCCTTATTTTCTGCCTTTTGGGCTGGGCAGAGGTGGTCTCCCTGCAGGCTTGGCCGTTTCATCCTGTTTCATCATAGCCGAGAGATTGCATCATGTTACAGTCCCGGAGTCAGTCGGGGCAAAGGCGAACAGAACCATCTTTCCAGATCCATCCCGTTGGCTTCCCGGGCCGACCCCCTCCTTGATTTCCTGTTGAACGGAGGTTCGAGCTGAGGAGCAGCCTGCCATTGGAGGCTGGGGGGGACAGGTCACAGCGACGTGGTTCGATTTCTTCCACTGAGAGGTTTTTTGGAAACTCAAGTTTCTAGGTTCTACGCGCGGTATGTGTCTTGTGTGAGGGTTAGAGGAAACCGGCCAACGATTTAGGCGGTAGGAAAATAATGGGCGGCAAAAGAGCCAGAAAAACGGCCAAAAGCAGGAGTCGCTCCATAACCTGAAAGCTCTGGAGTGGCAGGAGGTGAGTGGATTCAGGCGGGCATCCCTCGGCAACCCAGGCATTCACCTGCCCTAAAGGACAGTGCAGCTGAGTAAATGCACGCTCTGAAAGGCATATGTCAGGAACAGAGAAGTATTAAGCTCATCTCCCCTCTGGATCCTCTATGATCAGTTTGATGAGAACAGCTGGTGTGCCCGTGCCTGTTCTGTTTATCATATTACTGAAGTTTGCAGCTGAGATCCAACTGTGAAATGATAAATCTCAAAGCCAGGGAGATCCGATTAAATAATGTACTTCAGGCCAGGGCTTCTTAAGACGACAGATTCTGCTGTTCTTTGTGCAGTTCTTTGTTTTGTTCCATGGGGAAAAAATGTCACAGCACGGCTTGGTTCAATTCTCAGAGGTATCCATAACAATTAATGGTTATTCCATAACTAGTGTCTGGCCCTTGCAGGTGCTCTGCCACTGTTTCCTCCAAGTGTTACAGGGCCACTCTTTTCGTTCCTGAAAATAACAGTATTATGAACCTTTTTTGTGTGCCTTTCTGAGAATGGTCGGTGCAGGGGCACAAGGGAACAGCTTGGCAGCCAGATGGATCTATCCATCAATGCTCTTCTATATGGGCACTCCGTGCCCTCCCGTCATCCCTTATGCCTCCTGGTGGTTTCCATGGGAAGAACTGCACAATTACTTTCTTGTTCTGAACAGTCCATTTTTCCTTTTCGAACTGGTGTAAAAGCAGAGCAAGTCCTACATTAGTGCCAGAGCATCCTGTCTTTCTGGGGCTACAGGGCACCAGAGGGGTTTAAGAAGAATTTGAAATGGATTTTAAAAAGAAGGATCTACAGTTTTCTTTGTGTGTCAGCCAGTGATTGCAGTGACAAGCCTGCAGACAGAACAATGAGCAGATACTGCCTTTGGTGATATCTGACACTGTTTGGTGTCTCCTAGGAAATTTGTCAGTAAAAGTCAAAGTATTATGTTGTGTTGTTGTGTCTTGGGTAGACTATTAGATGAAGGGATTTGGAAGATCTGTGGGGTTGAAAATTGCAGTATTGAAGCAGTGCCAACAAGGAGGGGGTAAAATGCAACACTTCAATAGATCAACCACTCACACTATTTTAAAATTTTACAATCTTAGTGAAGGAGGATTTTCCTATTCCTCTTGTGAAGCTCTCAGTTGAAGAGATACTGTCTGAGACATAAAACCCAAAATCAAATATTGAAGCCTCAATGGGACAAGGCTGTATTTGCTACATGTATGGCTAATTGTGCTGCTCCTTTCAGTGGTGCAGAGACAACTGGCTGTAAGATCAGGAACTGTCTTGCCCTACTGCTTGCTGCCATCTCCCTTGTGACATTGCCTCAGGACAAAGAGCCAGCATTCAGGGCTGGTTGATGCTATCTGGAGTCGACTGATTTAATTTCCATCCATTTTCAAAAGTTTTGTGTCTGATAGGTCAGTCACTGGGAGTGTGGTATCCAGGAGCCCGCCTGGTTAACTGCTTTGTTCAAAGCTGTGCTCTTTGTTTCATGAGGAGCGGTCGAGGAGGAGGAGGAAGGGATATACTTTATATTCATTTGTAAGACATCTTCTGCTGAAGTGGGAGGGTGGGATGCAAGGACTTGCACTTCCAAACTCCTCTACAGTTTAGTGCACTCTATGCTATTATGGGTTAGTCACAGGAAAGCCCACCGTGGCAATTTTTCAAAAAATTTATGTATCCCTTCCAGCTATGCCGTTCAACTGGTTTTAGATGTGAATGACACCTAGCTACTGGTATGGTTCTGACTTCCCTGATTCATCAGTTCATTGACAAATAGTGTTTCATCTGGTACAGAAACTGTCTGACTGGGCTGGGCGGGTGAGTGTGTTACACACTCAGTAGGTATTATTCCAGATTAATATACTTCTAATGTAAAGTGTTCTTAGGTTCACAGTTGAACTCTTAATAGTCAAACCCAACAAGAGTAATAGAAATGTGGAAGTCAGCCAGAGGACGGCAGGTACTGTGAACTCTGAGCTTTTAATGAAGGACTGAAAAAGCCAGACCTTGAACGTACTCCTACATTCTGTACACTCCTATAAAGGCTGTCTAGGAGGAGTTAGTTTTCCTACTATGAGGCATCATAAGATGACCTTGGAGCAATTTAAATTTTCAAGACATACCAGATGTCTTTTAGGGGAGTGTCTGCATGAAGCGATACCGAGAACAGTCTGTCAGCACAGTATGAGCAGGTAGGAAGACACACAGCTGCAATGGTGCTGCCGAGCTCAGAGTGCAGGGGTTGCACCAGCACGACTGTCTCACTGCACCAACCCGTCTGTGCTCACGTGAATAGGTCTCCCATTTGTATTCCATGTGCATCAGTGTTCTAAAACTGTGTGTAGATTAAATTGCTCTTACTCTACTAGATGATCTCTAAGGTCCCTCTGAACCCAAACCGTTCTATGATGCTCTGTGATCAGAAGTTAACTCTTGACTCTCCAGGTCATGAAAGACATGTTGATGTGACTAATGCTGTTGAATAGTATTGCAGGAACATAACTTGGGTTTGTGCAGTGGGGGATATCTCATAGCAGGTAACAGTCTTTTGGGACATAATCTGTGTTTTCCAGAGATATGGCAAGAAGTTAAAACCTGAATGGCAGAACTGCCATCACTTACCCCTTTGCCACCTTAGCAAAAAGTCAGTCATGACTTGGGATGTGTGGTAAGTTTTGACTGCCAGAGGTACAGGGCACCTTTAGCACAGCAATGTCCAAATGAGCTGATGGTGGTTACCTCTCTTAGAGTATCTTTTGGAGAATACAGGAGGCTGTGAAAAGGATTAATCAATATCTGTTGTATATTTTGCCAGTGTTCATCAAGAAATCTAGGAAAGAAACTCCTAAGAGGATTTTTTTTTTATCAGTTGGATCTTGTATAGATACTGCTCTTGAAATGTACTGGTATTTTAAAAATTGATGGTGTATATTTGGCAGTAAAAAGAGCAAACTGATAGGCCTGTCTTCTCTAAATCTCTTTCCTAAACTGAAAAAGGAAAAAAAAATAGAAATCAATGTATTATTCCTTTTATGGTGACATAGTGGTGGGATTTTTTGACTGTCTGGGGGATTTCTGCTGCCAACATCTCTCTGCCATTATGTAGTTTTGAGCTGAGTGATAAAGACTATCTTTCTCTAAGACAGATGTTGGTAATGGCCTTATTGTGCCAAAATCTTTATGAGTACAAAATGCTGAATAAAAGTATTTCCATCCATTAATAGTAAGTGCCAGAAAAGAGTACACAAGTGGTTTCAAATTTAATCTGTAATGTAGCTGATGTCTCAAAGAGAACAACATCTTACCCCCAAGAAATACAACACTGTGTCTGTGAGGTAATTGCTATGAGTTGCACTGAATATATATTATTCATTAGGGGACTGTCATTATATCATGCTTGTGAATTCCCCAAAGTCTCTTATCAGTGTCCTCATCACATTTCAACATTTATGGAAAAGAGGATTTTGGTGTCCTACTTGACTGACTGCTGATGCTCTGGCTTGGTAGTAGCCACTTCTAGTAAGCATACTTGTCTTGTTCATTTCAAATGAATAGACTTTGGCAAAGGAGCTTAGTTCATATATTCACATTATCAGAGATAGCACTCCTTCACAGGGAATATGTAGTGGTATGTTATCTCAGCTTTGCAGAAGAGCAAATAGTAAAAGCTCTTTCACATGCAGCTTTCATGCTAAACTACTCTGCACTGTCTTCAAAGTATAAAGGCTCAGTCTTTGGCCAGTTGCTGTGGATAGAGTT